>JADPYG010000092.1:0-239287 GCA_017654735.1 Vishniacozyma victoriae
TAACCCCCTGACCCCCTAACCCCTCGTTCCACATTGACTCTAGAGTTGTATTAATGATACCGGGCAGTTCAGTGAGTGTTCTACTATCATATTATGACCTTTAATACATGCATGAGTTTCCCCAATTTGCCTCCCCCCATTCCAGAATCGGTATGTAACCCCCTAACCCCCAAGGGCCACCATCTTCCGGCAGCTCATTGAGATCTATCAATCGGATGATGAGATCAGAGAACTCTTTCAGAAGGCCAAAGAGGGTGCAGAGTACCATGCTTTGCCTTGTAAAGAGGTACCCGGGAACCCAGGTCATCGGTACCAGGTTCACAACAGAACACCATTCCGAGTACGGTGTTCCTCAGAGAGGTGCGGTAGCATGCAGCGCTCAGCTTTGATCCATTGGATTGCGGAGTTGGTACAGAGTGGGGTGGTGAGTGAGGCGGGGCTTGGTCTTGAGTGATGGGTTCCGGATTGGACTTTTTGGGGGTGAATTACTGGTGAGTTTGCTCTTTTGATATAACATCTTTCACACAAACCTTATGCTGATTCCAATTAGATATTCTGGTTCACACCATCATTCTACGCCGGAATATACTTGGTATCAAGCAATGGTGTTGATGCCTGGGTCGGAGGCCTGATCTCGGTCACCAACTTTTGATCCCGGCTTTGGGGGTGGATTATCGGTATGTTTCCTTTTTTCACATAACTCCTTCCACATTGACTCTAGAGTTAGATCAATGATACCGGGCAGTTCAGTGAGTGTTGTACTATCATATTAGAACCTTTAATGCATGCATGAGTTTTTCCAATTCGCCTCCCCCCATCCCAGAATCGGTATGTAACCCCCAGCCACTCAGAGCAAGCATCACCAACACCATCCATACGACTCACCTTCGCAGACTACTCGGACTACAGCCACCGTCAAGATTCACTTTGGCATGGTCGGAGAGCATGTGATACGTTTTGAGGTGAACATTGAATGGAGGGAACGACATCGGATGCTCAAACCCACCTCTGTTTGGTCTAACAAAGCTACGTATGATACCGCTTTTGGCGTTTTGGAACGCGAGACTTATCGGAACACAAGCTGGGAGGGAGGGCGCCAAATTTGAATGTTGCGGACACAAATTTGTTGACTGTACGTGCGATCTCAGCGTTGCTAATTGCATTGTCGGAACACGGCTATGGAGTAGCGCTGATCTCTAAATCCAAATACGGATACTCTGTTCAAGGCAACGTCATGCGGCTGTCCTTGTTGCGTTCGCCAACCTCGCCAGATCCTGAGTGTGATCAAGGCCGACACGAATTCTCGTTCGCAGTTTATCCTCATGCCGGTGACTACGGGCAGAGCGATGTCCAGAATGTTGCTTTCGCCTTCAACACACCCATGAGAAGTGAGTACCAAGTGACTCTACACGATGTTGATGTCCAGAGCGATATTGCAAACAGCCTTCCATTCTGCTTACCGATTTCCCCCTCACTCTCCGAAACCCATCCTCGGTGATTATGGAAACCATCAAACGCGGCGAAAGCGATTTCGACGGAAACGAAGCCCAGCAATCCTTTGTCGTGCGTATGTACGAGCACAAGGGAGGCCGAGCTCAACCATTCCTTTCCATGTAAGTCCCAGGGGTGGCTGCGTTGACCATCAGTCGAAACCTGCAAGTAGCTCGAGTGGAACTTGTTGATATTATTGAAAACACATTGGAAGAGCTGGACATCAGCACTGTTGAGGGCGGGATAGAGGTGCAGCTCCAATTCAGACCCTTCAACATCAAGACCCTCAAGATCATACTAAAGTGATTCGAACCTCGAAGCTACAAACAGAGGAAGACACATCATGAAAGAAGAGGCTGCCTCTGCTAGTAGGGCGACGGAAACCACAAAGGCTTCCTCCAGTAGTAGCTACGTCCACGATGTCACCAATGGTGTGGCTTAATTGTTCATGGCACCAGAGTATATTCTTCGAGCATGCATGTGGTTGTACGATGAGACCTCAAAGCCGTCGCCTCGGTCAAAGCTACTTCAGCCTGACCTCGACAATAGCATCGGAAAGGGTAAACAGATGCAAAGCACATGCCACTGACCTGATTTGCTGGTCTACTACGGCCTCCCGTCGATACTGCCAAATTTCCCTTCCTGGTATGCCAGCTCCATCCGTGCCAGAATCCTCTCTAAACCGCTCAACCACAGATCCAACTCCCTCATCACCTCATCTACAGGTTCGCCCAAGACGCGGTAGAAATTTGAGCGATATGGGACCGCTTTCATGGCCAGCTGTGGATCAGCGACGGAATAGCGTCGACCCAAGTTGACTCACCAGGAAAAGTGGGCGCACAGCCCATCCATGATACGGTTTCAGAGCCCGCCCATACGCCAACGTCATGCTGGTCGAAACCTCCTCTTCTGGAGTAGCCGTGTTCCTGCGCAGACCCATGGCTGTGAAGCGCAGACTTCTGATGTCATTCAGCGGAGTCCACACTCGCCAACTACCTCAGTAACCACGTCAGAGCGCCAGTCACACCCTCAGGCTTCCCAACTAGATCCCGAGCTTTCTCATCCTGCAGGATATCTTCTAAAGTTTGACTACGAGCAGGTTCGGTTGCTAGTCGGTCTCTCACCTTGGCAGCTTTCGAGTATAGGTCGGCTCGGACTATAGCAAAGGGAGCGTTTGTGAAAAGGTCTGAAGTGTGAGCTATGTTGTCTAAAGCGTGAACATACCAAAGAAAGCGATTACAGCATCGTTCGCGTCAAGGAACTCGGCAGTGTTCACCCCTTCGTCTATGTGGACATCTTGAAACCGCTGCTGGTTCAGTATATATGGACAAGCGGCTGCCTTACAGTTTTGATAGTCTTGTAAAAAGGCAGTTGTTGCGAGTCACCAGACATGTTTATGGTATGAATGTTGACGACGCGTCACAGCGATGATGCTCATCCCGATCTTAGATGTGGCGCCTCAAAAGATTTCGGTCTACAGGTGACAGCAGATAGTGCCTCGATTTCAACATTGGTAAAGCACTTGACACATAATCGTGGGGGTTGGGTCAGTAGCGCAAGTCCATTGCATCAGATCGCCTTCTTAGAGACCAGACATCGGTCTGCGCATGCGCAAGTGCAAGCCATCTACGAGGTAGCACTAGCTGAAAGCCTTGCTTAATCAAACTACAACGAATAGATAAAGTCCTCGTTCTTCAAATCAGTCAGATCGGCAAACGCATTCTCGTTCACATGAACATCCTTGACTCCATCCTCTGCACCAGCTGCGACAGCGGCATCGGCCCTCATCTTTGCCCAGTTTCCAGAGTTCTCAAGCGAGTAATCAACATGAGCGCCAGTCTTGCCAGACGCGAGTCGTCGTCTGGCGTTCCGTTTGTTGAGGTAGACGAGGTAAAATGTTTGGAGAATGACGACAACAAACATGATGCAGAGGACGGCGAGATTGCCTATACTGTTAACGAAGTACATTATGCGAGAATGGACTCCTCACCAATGAGACCAGTCTGGAAGACGGGGTCTTCGGACTCGAGGTAGAGTTGAGGTCCGACCATCTGTATGTCAGCATTAGTCTGAAAGTATAACTTGGAAGGTGCTTACATTTCCAGCACACAAGCCGACAAACAGCATGGCTGTAGTACAAGTCTTCTTGGTATGCCCGGCGGTATTCGCAAACCTGATCATCAGCGTCTGTCAACGTCCATGTCCGAAAGCTATCGACTCACGCCCAGGAGAAAAGGATCGGCGTCAAGGGTTGAAAAATCTGGAGGATAAAGTAAACGGCCATGAGCTCCTGATTGTTGTCGGCTCGAGGTAGAGTGTAGAGAGCAGCAGCAGCGGCGACGGGAAAGATGAGAACAGCGAGTAAGACTGGTGCTTTACGCTTATACTGTTGAACGAAGAAGGCAGCACTATTTCATCAGCGCCCATATCTTGAAATATGTGGAGAGGTACGTACATCAAGTTGGCGATGATGCCAATAGCTCCTGGTATCATGTTGTACAAGATCGTTTGGAAAGGGTCAAGACCGAAGCCGGATAGAACAATAGGACCAAAAGCCGAGATACCACCCGACACCAGCGAGACACAGAAGACCATGACGGCGAATCCCCATTGCTTAGGGTCGAGAAGACATTCTCGGACTTGAGCCCATTGGAAATTGGTGTTTTGGGTACCGGTGTTGTTAAGACGGATTCGTTCTAGCGCTAGATACTTTTGTTCGTCGTTGAGGAAGCGAGCTGTCGTGATGTGGGAGGGCAAGAGTAGGAATACGGGGATCAAGGAGATGAGGCCGATGGATCCGTTGACTGCAGAGTCAGCGATCTCCCAGATAGACGAATGATATGCGGTGGCGGAAGATATGGGAGAGGATGAGGGGAGATAGGGAGGGAACAAAGAGAGCGATGACTCACCCAAGAAGATGTACTGATATACATAGAGAGCTCCGTTCGAGATGTGACCTAATCCCCATGCGATGAGAGAGCCGAGGATGAGAGCGATACCGTTGGCCGAATACCACAAGTTGTTACGAAGAGGTTGTTCTCGTCGTGTCCACCATCCGGATACCAAGATCATCATCCTGTTGGTCAGGACATCATAGCTTTGAAGTAAAGGAGGTACTGACGTTGGTGCGATAGAAGCTTCGAAGGCACCAAGGATGAAGCGGAAGGCGACCAAGCCTGGGAAAGATTGGAAGGCGGCGAGTATCATGCCTGAGGTCAGTATCTATCGATATCGATTCCGAGAGTTGACTCACATGATGCGCTCCATCCAAAGAAGCAGAAGCAGATCCAATAATTGACCTATCGTGAGTAAAAACAAACAGTCTAAAACCGTGAAGGCAACATACCTTGAATCGGACGAGGGCGTACACGGATAGGGGCTGGAAGACCAGTTGAGCGATGTAGATAATGGTGGTCAACATGCTCTGGATTGTTAGCGTTGTGGCTATGTATCTGCTTGATGATCACTTACGTAGTCGGTGCCCGTGAGGTTGGCATCCTCCCTAAACCCAAAAACCGCAGCGAAGGCGACCGAACTTTTGTCCTGCTGTTGATTGAAGTAGATTAAAAAGATTAATGGAAGTCTGCATTTGCTCAGCTAGGACCTAGAACAAGATTATGAGGTACTTACAGGTGGGCATCGATCCTGTTCCTGATCTTACTGTTGAGCTCGTCTGTGAGTTCCGGTCGAGGTCCAGTATATTGGGCGAGCCATTGTCCTCCTAGATCTCCATCTTTGGGCGCGGTGCTGGTGAGAAGGTTCCCTGCTTTGTCCTTCGGGCCCATTCCACTACCCTCTTCGTGGATGGATGTAGCTCTATCGTCTCCGGTTACCAAGGTGTCTTCACGATCGTAATGTCGAACATCGTTCTTTTCTGATATGGAGTCGACGTGGGCGGACATGGTAGACGGTGGGGAAAGATGTACTGCCGCATCCTATCGCCCCCTTTTATCGATTACAGTAGTGCCAAGCATCTCCGGTGCGTCGATCCGGGCTTCCTTGATGACTTGGATGGAGCCGTGAGTCGCCTCGGGATAAAGGTAGGCCTCCATGTGGAGCGTTGATGCGCCGGTATATCGGTGCCGATAGAAGGTCGCATGTCGGGCCGCTGAGTTCCGTCTGGTTGCCACGCCCGGTAAGCGATAGTAATGGCTAGCTTCAAGCTTGGGTATCGGCTTGGCGTAAATGGTGATAGATGAGATGAAAGAGGAGGGGGAGGAGGGAATGTGATTTGACGCGCGTTCGTCGATGACGTGTCTCGCGATCACTCGGTATATCTTGGCAAGCTTTCCACGGCGAAATGTGAAACCCGAGCACAACAAGATATCCTAAGAACAATCGCCTTGTGCTGGGCATGCTTTCGACCTTGGAACCGGTCCGCCTCCATGGTTGCTCTGGGACCGACCGGTCCGAGTCGCGGTAGTGCCACGCAAAGCTATCAAGACGGCCCGGAATGTTACAGCTTGGGCCCAAAGTGCGGAGAGTGACAGTCAAACACCTTGGGACACATCGAATACATCCTATACAAACCGAGAGTATACAGACACGGCATACAAAACTTGATATCTTACGGCACTGACGCGCCTCTCTTTCTACACCCATCTTTCTTCATCCCTCTTTCTTACTACTCTGACCTTCCTTACCACTTTGTCGGATATTTCTCTGGTGGAATGCCGAAATAGCCACTCGCAGGGAGCGGCTCCAATGAGCCGACCTGATTGTACATGTCCCAATCAAAGCCGTTTCGCTGAACCGTATTGCCCCACCAACTAAAGCTGACTCCCTTACCGACCCCGAAACTAAACACCAGGGTGACGATTAAACCCGAGATGGCGACTCCGACGTTGAGACCGGCGAATAACAAGTAGGCATACTTACCCCACCATGCTGTATATCGTCGCTTTAGGTAGTATTGGAAGAACCAGGCGATGTAGATGCCGAGAGTGGCATAAGACAGGTTGTTGTTTCCAGCCCACGCGAGTGCTCCGGAGAGAGCGATGGCAGGATTGAGTGTTTGGAACAGACTAGTAGCAGGACTCCAGAAGTATCGATCGAGCTTGGAGAACTTCTTGGCGTCCAGTTTGACAGAGAGAGATCGTCGGAACATGGGCAAAAACTTTTCACCGCCGAGCCAGAGAGCGGCCAACACTGCGCCGACCAGGAAGCAGTACGGGAGGACTGGATACAAGACGAACATATTGTTCGTGCCAAAGGCTCCGAAGAATATGGTGCTAGAATAGACTGAATTGGCATATTGGCAGACCATGAAAGCCTCGTTATCCCATCGACAGAGAGTGGCGTCGTTGTTAAACCACTCGAGCATCAACTCGAGCATGATGCAGTAGACGAAACAGTTGACGACAGTCGCCAGGATGTGACCCCTGAACACCGCACGAGGCGGCAGCCGAGCGTAATGAGCGTACTTGAGATCATGGGCGAAGTTGCCAGCCATCTGCTCGAATGCACCACCCAGCATAACAATGACGAGTTGCGGCATCGGTTTTCCGGGGAACCACAAACCGGGCAAAAGCTGCCAAATGACGTTTAGCTGGATTCCGGTGTTGGCGATGCTTTCGATAATAACCCATGGGATGGTGAGAACAGTCCCAATGACCGTGACTCCGATGATTGACCACCACGGTGTCTGAGTCGGCCAAGCTTCGCAAGCGATGATAGAAATGGCGAATCCAGTAGCAAAAATAATTCCGTACCACCACTCTGGTACATCTTTGTATCGCTTCATGAGTCGGGTGTTTCCGTCGTCGAAGCCGTAGAAGGTGGATCTTCGCTTGATCAAATTGATAAATAATCCGTAGAAAGCCTTCTTAAGTGGCCTCCAATATCTGATGAAGACATACAAGACCGAAAAGGTGTAGTATACAAAGTTGGCGCCAGTCTATGTGTCATTATGCCGTCTATGGATAAGGAGCCCAACTCACGACGTAGAGGTTCGCAATTGCGTAGTAAGGAGGACCGTATTCCAGGTAGGCATCGATGTCTACAGTGTTGTCGGGTTTCAATACCCGACTCACATTGTACTGCTGCATTGTATTGTCAAATGACGAGTTCGAATTAATGGGCATAAAGGAAGCCCAGGATACGTTGCAATAGTAGAGGATGAGGATGATGAGACCACTAATGGCTCGCATCACATATTGTTGAAGCTGCCTGATGATGTCAGCTCCGAGTTCTTGGTCTGCCGATAGGTGATACTCACGCAAAGAAGGGAGAATTCATGGCATCTCTTCCAGACGTGACTGGATCAAATGACGAGATAGGGTTGAAACCGAGACCTCCATATGCTCCAGTGACGATCGCTAGAGCTTTATTTTGAGGCGAGATCCAGCTCATCCAGCTAAAAAGCCGAAGAGCGATGAAGAACTGATTGGGGATCCAGTAGTAGACCAAAAAGACGGCGCCAGAAAGGACAAAGGCGGCGTATCGCGAGATCTTCCACCCGTTGATCTTTTCTCGACGATTGTCGGCAGCGACAAGGGTCCTGTTGAGAGCCAAAGTGGGTAGCGACGATGGCCAGACGGCTTCGGTAGGGTAGACAACAAGTCGTCGGAGGATGCCGGCAAGACCCATACCATACCCTTGGTTGGCTAGGGCGAGAACGATGCAGAATCCAAAAGTCGCCCACCGCTGGCCAAAGAAGATGGGAAGCCGCATGACGAGAAGACCAGTAACTGAGATTAGCAATGCACACCTAGAGGGAAACTGCTACTTACAGTTGCCGATGGTGGAATTCCCCATAAAGATGATTGTTGCCAGCAGTTGTTCTTTGGAGGTCCAAGGTCCAGGGTTTATGGTGTAACGCACTCCCTTTCTAGTAAATCCCCAATCAGGCAGGATTCGAGCAAGACCTCGTCCCATTGGCACCAGAAGCAACTGGACGACAGAGCCGGGAATCGAGATACCAGGCTGTCGGGGCGAAAAGACTATAGCGTCAGCACGTTGTTCACCAGGTCGGACGTACAAGTGTTGACTCCAGTGACGATGATGACCCAGAAAAATCCAAGGAAGTAAGCCCGGAACGTCTCGCAAGGCTCAGCCGGGTCATCGTATGGAAGGGTCACAGCCCGGACCTCGGCATAGGGCGACCAGTTATGTATGTAACCTGCCGCTCTCGAAGTCATATACGCCCAATCGCCGTATTCGTATCCACAAGCTTCGGGACCTTGCACCAGCAGCTTGATCTTCTCAAAGAAGACCATATCAAAATTGTAATCGTGGTCTGGAGCGTTGAGTCTGTCTTGGAGGACTTTGACAGCTTCGTCCTGGTGCATGGTCAAGACAGCGCGAGCGGTCAATTCAGGATCGGAACCGGGAGGTAGCGTTTCGGTTTGTCCACCATGCTCTCCAGTGTACTCGTCGACGAATCGCGAGATCCAGTCTTCGGGAACCGACCATTCGGATACTGTTTCGACCTTTTCATCTTGTAGCTTATCTTTCGAGTCTATCTTGTCGTCTTCGAGCGGAGGAGAGGCCAGGTCTCGCTGGTCGACATGTGGTAGGATATCGAGCGTATCCATCGAGGATGATGTGCGAGAGTGGGGTCGCTAGTAGCCCAACAGGTAGTTCTAGACGACAATTGACGGTAATTCGAGATCATGGGAACATCTGTCGTGTGACGGGATATACATATATCTTGGAACGGCCCGCGGGGCCGTCTCTCGGTGCTCGGAGAATTGATCCATGCGCAACCAGAGTGTGTTATGCCAATTCAGTAACCGCTAGTGACTTGGCGAGGTGAAAACGCCGTTCATGTCTCGTTGTCGAAGGGAGAACGTCGAGGCGGATTTGTGCGGACTTCTATTTACCCACTCACCCTGAAGTGGAGCACCGATCGTTGCCCCACCTCACCCTGAACGGCCGAGTGGCTTGGTTCTGGGATATCCCGGGTCTTCGGCGCGACTCTCGGTGTAAGCCGATAGTTCATGTGCGCTATTTATTAGAGTCGCGGGAGAGCATCTAATACCGGTGAGCCCGGTGTACAAGGCCGTGGCTGTGCTGGAACGTGAGGAGGCCAGCACGGTGAATAGGTCAGATTCAGGTATCCATATTAATTGTGATGTCCAAGTCAACTTTACAAGCGTCAGGCGCGAAAACAAGTACCAAACGTTCCCAAACTTACTCCGATGAATATTTGAATCGACAAACAGAGACAGGTGCAGAGCCGCACATACCCTCCCCTTTTGACTTCACTATCGGTCTCTAAGAGCTTATATTAGGTCCACCAATCATGACTCAAATGAAGTGTCATCTCGACTACGTATTTCGATTTGATCGCGACCAGGGTGCATAATGGCATAATCAGGGAATGGAAAATCGGATGCGACAGCAAAGAACAATCTAAGAATACTATGTCAATCCTCCAGTCTCTCTATCTGACGGCCTCAACTTCATCCTTGACCCTCCTCTCAGCCTCTCGAACCCTCTCCGCAATAGCCTCAGGCGAAGTCTCCTCTTTGTTCCTGAACTTGATGATCTTGTGAGTCTCGATAGCGTTTTGGAATTGACCGAGGTAGAAATTGGAAGCAAAGATGGAAGCGAGGAGGGTGCCGAATGTAACAATCATGGCGGCCATGAAGAGCTTGTGCGTGGAGTCGAGATAAGCTAAGCAGTCAGCAGAATATCTGTATGGCGCATGGTGAACTTACCCTGCTTAATGAGGTCTCGGGGCTCGGTCTCCCGAGCAATGAGATGACTGCCAAAGATAGTCGCCCTCTCAGTCGCATTGTAGATGTGGCCGACATACTTTTCGAGATTAGCAGGTACCTCTCGGTTCCAGACTGTAGCAGAGATGGCGATCGAGATGGAACTACCGATCGAACTCCATAGATTGAGGACAGCCACAGCGATAGCCATATCTTGGTGCGGTACCGAAGCTTGTACAGCAACGTAGGATGCGGTGATGATGATGGCTCCACCAATACCGGTAAAGACCTGCGAACAGACGAGGACGGCGGTAGAAGGTCTAGTGGTCGAGAGATACACAAGCGAGACACCACTATTATGTCAGACAGCGAATCGGAGATCAGAGCAGCAGACGCACATGATCCTGATACAACATCCAATGATTTGCAATACCTTGTATCGATGGGTGACTCGCTGGATCACACCAACAACAATCGCCAGACTGCACATAGCAACGGTAACGGTATTCATGAAGAAAGTGTGGTCACGTGTCTGGTGATCAGTGATCGTCTCGTATCTGATGGATGATGACGTACACTCCAATCAGTGACTACCCAAGTCCATGACGAGAAGTAAGTGTCGACGAGGTAGCTGGAGAAAAAGTAGAAAAAGTCGATAAAGAGACAGGCGAACTGTACGTCAGCCACGATCGGTGATGTGGATGGGTTCGAGAACGTGACTGACGAAGGTTCGGTTCAAGACTCGTCTGGGCATGATGGGGTACTTAGCATAGAAGCCGTCCCAAACTCCCCAAGCGATGAACAGAATACCTCCAATCACCAGCATGGCAATGAGCGAGGCTGGAGTTCAGCGTCTTGTCGATCAATCACATGTACTCACAATTGGTGTATCCTCCTTTTGCAGTGGTGTTGAGCGTCATTGGCGCGAGTAGTAAGACAAAGGCGAAACCCATGAGCAAAAATCCGAACCCATTGAGTCTAGACCAATAGTGAAGACAGCTCTGTAGGAAGATCCTGTTCTCCCTTTCGGTATTTCGACTGGCGAGGTACTGTCGTCGAGCGTAGGAGGATGAAGCGAGCGACAGAGCACCGAGCCTCTTTGCCCGTCGATCGCCGACGAGGAGTACAATCAGAGCAGGCGAAATAGCGAGAGGTAGCAAAATGACAAACATCCCGTACTGAGAGTCAGTGGATACTGATGACATGGTATTTATGGGAGCCTACACCCCACCGCCAACCATTGGCACTATAACCGTTGATACCACTGGTGATGAAACCTCCGACAAAGGCGTTGACGACGTAGGGAAGATTGATCGCCCCGTTGACGAAAGCTCTCCATTGAAGGGAAGTGATATCGGCAATGATCAGACTGTTGACTGATTGTTAGTGATCACCTTCAGTAGGTAAAGTGCCTTACGGAAAGTGATGCCGGAGTTCCCCAGGGTATAGATCAATTGACCAGCGACAAAAGTGGTGACGTTCTGAGCACCAGCGCACATGGCGTAGCCTACGGCGTACAAGGTGACAGCGAGCAAAAGAGTATGAGGTCGTGACCACATGTCAGCAATCTGAACTATCAGCATGACCCCGTATGGGTTGATAAATCGAGCATACCTTGGCAATGAACGGTTGAGAGACCCCGTTTAAGACCCCATTGATGACACCAATCGTTCCAATGATCGTGTGCTCTCCGAATGAAGAGGTAGCAAAGGGGACGTCTGCTTCGTCAGCTGAAGTGGAAGATGGAAGGGGTAGAAGGCGTACAGTAGACGGTGGTACTTCGACTAAGCGAGTAGACGTATGCGATCAAACCAATAGATCCCCACAGAGCGTAAAGTCCTAGGCCTTTGCCAAAGACGAGGTCTACCGGTCAGATCGGTCGATGAAAGGCACCAAGTGACTTACATAGAGCTTCAATCCTGGTTACGCCATCATCCTGCTCAATCTCGGGAGATTCGTAATCGCCCTGACCCTCTGCGTCGGTAACGGGCTTCTCGGCCTTCTCGACACTGTCCCGGTCGTCAGCAACGTGTGAGGCGGTGAGTGACCGAGTACGGTCGAGACTGTAGAGCGCAGTCTGAGCTGGTGGTCGCGACATTATTGTGGATTAGGAAAAGAAGTGGATGAAGTGAAAAGTTTCGTTGAGATCATTCTCTTATCAGATTGGAACTATAGACTCGGCCGACTATCAAAAGTCATCCCTGCCAAGCATGTCGGTCCAACCCTCGAAGGTGCTTCCTGGACTGCGGCGCTGAACAGTGCGCCTGAGTCACTCAAGAAGGTTCTCACCCGACTTACTTGGCGTCGGGCGTTTGTGTATCATCCCGGTAGGATAGAACAGAGGACAGTATCAGATAAAGAGGGAACAGCGTGGAAATAGTCTGGCAAGGTTCCTGCTCAGGGAGACGCTCGGCCCGTTCGTCGCGGCGCTTTTCCGGATTCTGTGGAGTGTGGCACCAGGGCTGACTCAGAGGATTTAAATGCTACAAGTCAGGAACATGGATAGGCGCTCGGTCAAATCAACACGCCCCAAAAAGTGAAGACTTGTTAGCGCACGGTCGTTCTTCATCGGCGCACGGGTCTGCATTCACTTTGCTTCGAGAATAGTCACGCTGTCATCGGCCCCCTTGTCCCCCTTTGCCATCTCCAGTCGGCCAATGGTTGTATCTGGGCCCAATTGAACGTGTTCAGGCTTCTGGCCCTCAAAGATCTCGTCGATCTCCTCCAAGGATAAACCTTTGGTTTCGACCCAGTATCGCAGCTGGCGAATCAGTATTTATTCGGAACGGACCGGACGCTGACACTGACAATGAGGAAGAATGTCACAATATTCCAACTGGCATTTATGATGTACATTCGCCAGCCGATATTGGCCAGACCAATCGGCATCACGTAAATAAGGACAAGGCTGCCATGATCAGCCGGACCCGATGACTAGAGGATCGAGCTCACGCAGGGATAGCATTACAATACTGCTTGACTGTGTATCCATTGGCGCGGATGGCGTAATTGAGTATTTCGGGAGGATACAAGGCCATACTGGGAATCAGTTGAAGGTTCCGAAGTCGATTTGGTCGCTTACAGTGGGGTCCAGGCCATGGAGTAGGCACCTTGAAATAGGAAGATACACGCTACATTGCCATATACCAGCGATTGAGGCGCAGCGCCAGGGTTCTCCGAGTACTTTTTGGTCAACCCGCCGATGGTCATGAGGAACACGGTCAAGATGAACTGAGCCGTCAAGGCAGTCGACTTTCGACCCCAGCGAACGGCCAGCTGGGTCCCGCCGAGACAGCAAACGAGACACCACGCGTTCAATACGACATTCTAGACAAAGTCAGCTAGCATCGCACGGTCGGGCTTACGGCTTTCAGTTGATCTTGAGGATCGGTGATTCCAGCCCCCGTCAGGAATGTCGATATGTAGTAAGAGGCGATGATGTTACCAGCAATGCAACTGAAAAGTCCCGGACTCGCACCAATCGCCAATCGTCTACGAGCTACGGGTGTCCTGATGAGCTCCTTGGGAGACATAGCTTTTGCCGCGACGGCCTGGTCGGTCTGAAGGGCATCGATAATTCGGGCAAACTCGGAAACCACGATTGGGTTCTCTTTGTCGCCTCTCGCATTGACTCGAGCCAGAACGGTATGTGCGTCCTCAATCCGACCTTGAGCTACCAGCCATCGAGGGGACTCTGGGCTGGGCCTGTCAGCTTTGCCTCGCCGGTATATGCGGGACGAACATGAAGGGGAGCACGATGATGCAGAGAATTGCCCATATCGCTTGAAAAAAAGAGGGAGCCCGCCAAGCCCAGGTCGAGTTCCACTGGCCCGTCCCGAGAGTGACTCCAGCTGCAATCAACGCACCGACACTGCACTTAGTAAGCATCAACATTGCCAACGAAGAGCTCATAGCTTACTAGTAGAAGTTCTGCAATATGGCTACACCCCACGGTCGCCAGGTGGCTGAGAACGTTTCAGTCAAGTACACTGCCGCAGCGACTGCCGCTCCAGAGGCTCCAAGCCCAAGAATGGCTCGGCCAACAACAAACATGGCGATGTTCTGGGCCGCACCCTGAATGATGATACCAGCAATGGTGATTGTGGATCCGATGAATATCGTCGGCCTCCGGCCCAATCGATCGGTACATATACCTGCGACCGCAAGTCCCAGTATACGTCCGATGTAGACTGAGGCGGTATTAAGACCTTTGGTGGCCGGGGTCAGGTTGAAGTATTCGGTATATACAGGCAGGGCACTGAGATGTCAGCGTTGGATACAATATGTGCTTTCCGCCGAATTACTTTAGACCGTTAAGAAGACTCCCGTCAAATCCGTTCGTCTGACAGGAGTCAGTATGGCTCGTTCCGCTAGCATTAGATGGGCTTACGGCGCTCTCCACCATGGCACAGAATAGCAGGAGAATTGCGATAATAGATGGCGATTCAGGCACCCTGGAAGGCAGCCATGTTCCAGATGGTATCTTGACCAGCATTGTATTCGATTCCGGAAGATACAAAATCCACACACCTTGCGGAGAGAATTGGACTATATATGCATGAATCGTGGACTCGTATGATAAGGACATAGTAGTTCCCCCACACTCCACGGCTGTCGACTCGCCAAGTGGGGGGGACTCGGCATCGGCCGTTGCCGAAATGAAAGATTCGACAGCCGAGAAGGGGCGCGACGAGAGACTTTGCATGATAAGGCCTGGCTGACATCCACGATACCCCACTGTATCTAGCGCAAGCTAAATCTCGCCGAGGCTGCCTTCCGATACTTACCAGACCCGCGCTGCGCTTCAAGCTTGGAAAGTGGGGATCGGTATCGCAAAGCGGCAGCACCAACTGGTATACTTCCGTCAACTACAAGTCTGTTCTCATATTCGGCCTAGCAATGTCAACGACCACCATAGAAACACAAACTCAGTCGCAGCCCCTTTCGAGACTCAACTTGAGGCCAGAGCCGATTGGGAATGTCAAAGATCTTGTATTGAAAGACGGTCAGTACCTTGGCAAACAAGTCCAAAAGAGTCATGGTTGAACTGGTACAGGCTATGCCGTCATACCTGCCGTCTTGAGCAAGCATAAAGCGTTAGAGTATGCGGATCGGGCATATCAGTGGGTCGAGAGCTTCGGGCTGGGCTTCGACCGGAACGATCCTGCGACACACACTGCGGATAAACTTCACTACTTTGTGAAAGGTACGCCTGAATGTCGAGACGACTGAAACCACATCGACTGATACGATAGGTGGCTTGACGAATCGATATGGGGTCGCACACGAGCAATGGATGTGGGACTTGAAGTCTGAACCGGCCATCGTCGATGTTTTCGCCCAGATTTGGGGAACAGATGAATTGCTAGCATCTTTTGGTAAAGACATTCCGATGATCATTTTTGAGGCTGACCCGCAGATGGCTGCAACATTAGCATACCACTCAAGGACCGTACTGCGGACGACGAAGTGTTCAAGCCATGGGCCCACGTTGACCAGTCTCCTCTACAGAAGGAGTTGTATTGTGTGCAAGGCATCATGAATCTTCTTCCTAATGGGCCGGAAGATGGTGGTCTCATGGTTCTTAAAGGATCGTCCAAGCTATATGCCGAGCTGTTTGAAGCTTTTGAAGACGTCAAACCCTTGGACGGGTGGAACACTATCGATCGACACGACCACACGCCCAAGCAGATTGAGTGGCTTCTTCAACACGGCTGTGTTTGGGAGAAGGTTTGCGCTGAACCAGGCGATCTGTTGCTCTGGGATAGCGTGAGTGGTTATTTCGATACGCCAAGATTAGTGTACTGAGCCCTCAGCGAACCGTTCATTACGGTGCGACACCCTCGGCGGCCACCGATCGCTTGGCGGTATACTGTTGCTACAAGCCTGCGTCTTTGGCAGACGACGAAGTCAAAGCGATTCGCAAAGATGCATGGGATAGAAAGCTCAACGCATCGCACGATCCCATTTCGGCTATCATCGGACGAAGGGATGTTCCCGATAATCATGCTACGGCAAGGATGGAGATCCCGCTTCAGGAGACCGTTCTGTCACCTCTTGGAAGGAAGCTTGTGGGCATCGATGCTTACTAGTCGTAGTGGATGTCATAGATAGGGTCTAGTGTATTGATATGTATATCGAGACGCGCTAAAGAGGATAAGTACGCTACATAGCTTCGATGTCGACGACCTTTTCAAATTGCACCGGGTTTTCAAATTCCCGCTCAACCCATCCTGCCTTCTCGCCTGTCCACTCGAAGCACGACAACCAGCCATCGTTCTGCCCAGCTACCAGGTAGCAATCGCCAACCAGACCGACACCCCTAAATTCCTTGCCCCGTTTCGGCTGTACCACCGATTCAGTGGTGATCATACCATCAGATCCAACGTGAAAGAAAGCCACCGAGTCTGTGGGCTGATCTTTAACGAATCGGCTAGTAGCGATCAATGTCGATGATGGCTCGTGATAGTTCAAGGCAGCAGCGAAAGTGTATGGCGGCTTTCTGTTCTCGAGATCGATGCGATCACCAGGAAGGATATTATGCGTCGATACAAGCTGATTTCCCTGCAAGGAAAGATTGTGATGCGAGACGATACAACTTCGAGCATAGAGCGTGTACAAATGTTGACCTGGAGTGAGCGGATTTGTAGCTACGGACTCACCATCTTGGGACAAGACTATCTGCCTCGGGCCATGACCGTTCAGCAAAGGCATATCACCTGCGGGAGCCCAGTTCAGGACGCCGTTCTCTCTCCGGACCGCCATCTTCCGGATGCATCCCCCACCCGTATCCACGATCCAGCATTGATCTTGATCGGCAACATCCAAGACCTGATGACACTTCGCGGGCCCGCCCTCTGTTGGTGACAGTTTAAGGTGGTTATCGTGGGCATCGGTGAACGTTCCGTCAGGCCGAAGTGTGATCAGAGAGGCTGAACCAGCGGCAAACTATTGATCAGTCTTATGAGTACGTAGCCATTTTCTGACTCACATTGACTGTAGCCAATCCAGCGCCTCCTGCGATGACTGCGGTATGACAGGGATTGTCCACGGCCGATACCTCGCCCAACCGCGTGGCATCACCTTCGGGAGAGATTCTGTACACCCAGATCTTCCCCTCTACTCCAGATATGCTACCTCCACCATCGTCGGCCTCGTGAGCGATGTAGCATATGTCGCGTAAAGTTGGGTGTCGAGTGATCCACGATGCTCGAGGAATTGAAAGGTCCTTGATACGGCGAAGTGATGGAGGCGACGAAGAGGTCGGGGCTACAAACTCGACCAGGTGCGTCACGGGTGTGTAGGTGCCAAGAAGTAGATACGAAGACATTGTCGCAGAGTGCAGCGCGACTTTGTTAAACGGGACTTCCCCTGTCCGAGTATTTGTATGAGAAACTTAGCTCCCCCACTCCAGGGTTTCGGCTTTGCTCCGATAATTGGACCGTTCTGACACGCAGCACAGCGTAGCGTCAACCTTCTACCCCGATACCGCATCCCTCTCCGAAGCGTCCCGTCTTCCCTCATCTCCCATTATTTCAACACTTTCCTGGGCCAACAATTCTGCATCTCCCGATCGTCCAGAACAGAACCATGTTGTGATCCCGGGTCTGTTTTTTCCAGCGTTATCGACTGAAGAGATGTTTCGCTTGTTCGTCTGCTGCATAATTCTAGTGACCACATGCGTGCCCAAGAACACTGAGGACGACAAGAAAATAGTAGCAACCTGTACACAGATAGCGGTATGAGATGTAGCGCCGCAAAATGGTGTGTTCGACGCAGCGTGTCAAACACGTGGCTGCACGGTGGAGGTGGAAAATTTCTTGGAATTCCAGAATTTTGGAACGAAAAGTTATTTTGAGAGCCTTGGGGCCGGTCTGCGGACCTCGCTTGGAGAACGATGGCGACTTCACTCGCAATATGTAGACCAGCTCGAAAAGAAAGTCGACATTGACGCCATACATCAGTTGTACTTTTATTGACCGCAACGAAGAATATCAGCCACAATACCGAGCGCACTCGACATGTCCAACACTCCGAAAACGCTGGAAGAGGAGGATCGGGAGAAGTCTCCCTCGGTTCAGGACTTTCCTTATGACTCTCATCCTCCCTCAGGACCCCAGCACTCTTACGGCAAAGGAGGAGTTGGTCTCACGCAACGACGTCTGACTGCTCGTCATGTGACTTTTATCGGTTTTGGTGGAGGGATTGGGACGGGTTTGTTCATTGGAACAGGTTCTGCACTTGCCAGTGCTGGACCCGCTGGACTCTTGCTCGCATATATCGTGGTTGGGTCCATCTTGTGGTGTGTCATGGAGTGTCTAGGAGAGATGGCTACATATGTGAGTATTTCTCAATTCCGGCGGCCGTCTGACAAGTTTGTCTTGGCCACTGTGACCTCCCGCTGATGTGTAGGTCCCCCAAGCCGGTACATTCCCTCACTACGCTACCCGGTTTGTTGATCCCGCCTTGGGCTTTACTCTCGCCATTTCTTACGGATACTGCTATACCATCGCCATCGCTTCGGAGGTCTCAGCCGCTGCCGTCTTGGTTGTACGTCTTCCACATCTCTGAATGGTCGATAACTGATGTGCAGTCCTACTGGAGTGACATCACCCCCGCCGTCGTCATCACCATTGGTCTCGTGCTCATTTTCGTCATCAATATGCTGAATGTCAAGATGTAAGTACCTGCGACCGGCACTCGCTGACAACAAGATTTGGCGAATCTGAAGTGATCACTGCCAGCATCAAGATCCTTTGCTTCCTCGGTCTCATTTTCGTCAGCTTGGTCATCACTCTAGGTGGTGCTCCCAATCACGACCGAATCGGGTTTCGATACTGGAGCAACCCGGGAGCGTGGACTGATTTCGCCGGTATTACTGGACCTACCGGACATTTCCTCGGTTTCATCAGTGCATTCATCAATGCCAGTTTCTCATTTATCGGTGTTGAGACTGTGAGTTATTCTACATCGGTCCAAACGATTTGTGCTGATCTGATAGGTCGTCATCGCCGCTGCCGAGACACGCAATCCCCATCGATCTATCCCAAAGGCCACCAAGCGAGTAACTTACCGAATCCTGTTCTTTTACGTTCTCGGCTCCATCTTGATTGGAATGATCGTGCCGTACAACAACTCGGATCTCGTCTCTGGATCCGGAAATGCCGACTCCAGTCCTTGGGTCATTGCTATAAAGGCAGCTGGAATCCCCGCGCTGGACTCTATCGTCAACGCAAGTGTAGCCCTGCCCCGCCATTGGTCTTTGCTAACAATGCAGGCCTGCATCCTTGTATCTGCCTGGTCGGCCGGAAACTCGTATTGCTATGTTGGAAGTAGGATCATCGTCGCTATGGCCGTCGATAAACAGCTACCTCAGGTGAGGCTATTTGACCCTCCAATGCCGACGCAGCTGACTAGCAGTTTTTCTCAAAGGTCAACCGATGGGGTGTCCCATACTACGCCGTGCTCGTCTCCTTCGCGTTTGGTCCCCTCGCCTACCTCAGTAAGTTGACCTCATGTTGCACATCGTACATCGCTCATCCGCTAGGTCTTGGGTCTGGTGGACCATCACAGGCGTTTGCCTGGATTCTCGCATTGTCCACAGTCGCTGGTCTTCTCGCTTGGATGACCCTCTGTATCTGCTATCTCCGCTTCTACGCTGCTTGTAAAGTACAAGGTCTGGATCGAAACACACTGCCTTTCAAGAGTAGGCTACAACCTTATGCTGGTTGGGTTGGAGCTATCGGAAGTTTGAGTACGTTTACTTTGATTGACACGAAAGGTCTACTTCTGACCAACAGTCATCACATTGCTCTCGAGCTTTTCGGTCTTCCTCAAAGGCCAGTGGTCGACGGCAGATTTTATCGCCGGCTACGTTGGGATCCCCATATACGTCGTCCCATTTGTAGTCTGGAAGCTCGTCAAGCGAACAAAAGTGAGTCAAGAGGTTCAGGCGTTTTATGTTGAGGATCGTCGGCTGACAACACTAGTTCGTCCGAGCCTCTGAAATGGATCTGGTCTCCGGTACTCTTGATCCGTCAGAGATCGAGGAGGAGAAAAAGCCAAACACTTGGTGGGAGAAGTTCATCGACTGGCTTTTCTAGTTGCATGGCTATCTTGGCTCGTATTATAATCGAGATGCATCTGCGTCGCCCGTTCTCTACCTGCTTCAAGCTGGCTAAAAAATCTACGTTTCCAGACCGACCCACTGCACTGCCACTGGGATCTTAATAGTGACTCTGGTCTGCTACTGCTGCCGCTTAGACAAACCACCGCAGCAATGGGTCGTGTGAGTGCTCAAAAGCCTAACTAAGATCATTGTCTTCCCCCAGCAGAGGCTCTCGCTTTCGCTCTCGGTAATCGACCTCTGCATGGCGGATTTGGCTCCGAACGGATCCGACCCTTGCACGTGATCAGGGTTCCTCTCCACCAATGAGCGCACATCCGGCATCTCTTCCTCAAACTCAATTGTATTTCCCACCAGCTATGTGTCGTTCAGAGACTGGCCTTGACCGAGGAGAGCGAGATGGTCCGGGCTGGATCAGACATGGCCCCCTCTATTTGCCACTGCCGCCTTATTATATCGGCGATGAGGCATTCAGCTCGAATCCCACCAAAGTCTCCACAACGCCCCCAGCAAGCTCTAGGGACTCAGCTGCTCGGGTGCGCCACAACGAGAAAACGACCGGGAATAAATCGACGCCTCGGACCTTCTCTGAAGATAGTTCGAGCAACAAGAGGTCGATCAGCCGGGTCACAACCGCAACCAACTGATCAACGTATATAATCCGCAGGGTCGCCGGCGTTCGTCATGTGCCTGCCCGACCGCTTGCTCACCCAAAACGGCTGAGCAAAAGGGGGTCGGCCGGTAGACCAACTAGCACAAGATGTACGATGGACCGGTAGCGTCCACAGTGTTGCTAAATTTGGCTCATTTCGGTATCAGATCAGATCAAAAATGATGTGCCTGACAAAAAATCAGGGCCATTCGCTAATCTGATAGAGGTTTGGTGCGTCTTTTGCTAGGCGAATCGGCCGACTCTTGGAGGAGCAGAGGGTATAAGAAGTTTCGAGTGGAGCTTTGCGGTCTCTAGTACACACATCATGCCTGTAGCACCAAAACGCGGACCGTGAGTTAATAAGCCTCTGATACAAGATTGATGATAGTGAAGCCAAGCTGTTTGGGCAAGTGACCGCCCTCACTTGTCTCATTCTCATCGCCTTGGTCACATGTATTCAATGGGCCAGATTGACCACCAAGAAGAGACCTGGGAGATTTTTGGCCGCCGTGAGATATCTCTCGTATTCAAGAGTTCCGTACTTGGACCTCGCCTTGTCCCACGCAATTGTAAGGCATCTTTGAGTTTAGCCAGTCGCTGACGCGCAGGCAATGCTTTCCATCTTCATCCCTCTCCTGGTCTACCTGCTGACTGCGGAACAATATTACCGGGAGGGCAAATGGTCACCTTTAGGTCTGCGGGCTGGATATATCGCTGCCGGTCTCTTCCCATTCATATTCTCCTTTGGCAGCCGAATCAATCCATTCATCTGGATATCTAGAATCCCTCATGAGCGATGGATGATGTATCACCAATGGGGCGCAAGAGCTATTTGTACGTACTAGGGCAGTGACTAGGCTGAACAGCTAGTCCTGTTCTCCATGATCCATACCGGAACAATGCTTCGTTCGAAATGGGATACGATTGGAGAGCTTTGGCACAAGGAGGCAGTCACCTCGCGATATTTCACGAAAGACGCTCGATTGGCCAACGGCACTGTTGCCATCGTGTTGATGGCCTGGATCGTCTTCTCGAGCTTCGCCAACTTCCGTAAACTGTATGTGTAACGCCAGATACTCAGCTGACTCGACTCGCAGATCCTACGAGTTCTTTGTTATTCAGCATGTCGTGACTGTGATCGGCCTCCTCATCAGTCTGGTCGCACATCTGCAGGTTGACCTGGAACAGGGCATCAAGTACTTTTACGCCAGTGCTGCTGTTTGGGGGTTCTCTATCTTGGTCCGAGTGTCGATCACCTTGATATCACTAGTCGGGATTGGTCGGTTCAGGGGTGAAGCTACCATCCAGGAGCTCCCGGGTGGGGTCACAAGAGTCGATATTCGAACGACTGGTCGGCACGCATGGCAAGCTGGCCAGCATGTCTACCTGCGTCTCACAAAATTGAACCCATTCGTAAGTCATAGCCATGATCGAGTCATGCCGCTGACGACAGCAATCGCACCCATTTACCATCGCCTCTACCGCAAACCCAGACCATACGCATCATACGTTGTCGCTTCGTATCAAGACTCGGGACGGGATTACCCAAAAGTTGGCGAAACGAGCTGGAACCAGTGGAAGTACCGCAGTGGTAGTCGAAGGTCCTTATGGGGGCATGGAGGAGCGCCTTTCGCGCTTCGATGACGTTCTCCTCATCGCCGGCGGAGTCGGAGGTACCTTTGTTTGGCCGATCGCGGAGCAGCTGACCCGCATGAAAAAGCCATTCCGGATGGTCTGGTCAGTCAAATCACAAGGTGCGTACTTGCCTAGCTACATATTACTAACAGTTTCAGAAGCGTCCACATGGTTTGGCGATAGCCAGGCCGATACGACGAATGTACAAGTGCACATCACGGACTATGGGTCCGATCAGAAACCCCCTAATTCGCCAGGGGAGAAGGATGGGGATTCTAGCCTTGGAGATAACGGAAAGTCGATTGGCAAAGCGATGGCCCGACATTATGGCCGGCCCGATGTACCACGAATCGTCAGAGAATTTGGGCGCGATGCGACCGATCGATCTCGGGTCGCAGTCATTGGTAAGTATAATCTCATATGTCTGGCCTTGTTGACACGACCAGCTTGTGGCCCAGCGTCTTTGATCACCGAAGTAGGACAGGGATGTAGAGAGGTACAATGGTGTATAGCGACTGATCGATATGAGCTTTCGGAAATGTGGCTTCATCGCGAGACGTTCAGCTGGTGAGCTAGGAATATGCATGAATACTTTCCTCAACGAGGCATCTCTTCTTCACCGTCGTCGCCACATCGCTGCGCCGTCCGGGCGAGTGACGTGACCGGAGCCGTTCGGTTACCAATGGCTAGTCGGCTAAACCTGTTGCTGATTGCCGCTTATGTTGTGCCAGTACGGCTGCGATACATACATGACATGCATGTTGCCCCACCTTGGCTCCCTTGGTCTTGCCCGCTGTAGCTGGTCGGGCGATAGATCGAGTTCCCGTATAATGGAAAGAGTGAATTTAGAGTTGGAAGTGGAGCGCCGAACACGTCGGAAGCGCCGGAGAACACCGACATCCTGATCGAAAACATTAAAGTGGGGAAATCATGATTCGCCGTAGGAAGAGAGGTGACGGATCTTAGGTGGATTATGTCAGGATTATTCGATACTTCCACATCCATGGCGCACTTTGCCGCCAGGGAAGTGGGGCAGCCTCAGGAGTCGGCTTATAACCTCGAGGTTGAGCTGGCTATCGACTCGTCCCTTTTTCAGCTTCACTATCTACTGACAACATGAAGGAACCAGGACCTGAATGGACACCCACTGAACTCCAAATGAAGTCCGACAAAGGTGTGACAGGAGAGATCCTCCACCAGGAAGACGCGAATGTCATACCGCTCGAGACAGACGAAGAACGAGACGCCCGGATCGCCGGTCGGGCGACACTTCAAATGCTCTATACGGTATGTCAAAGATCCGCTTGTTCGCCGAGGTCGATCAGTTCTGCAAAGACCATAAACTAGAAGATCATCAAGAGATCTTCCGCAAAGGGGCTCTACTCGCTCAGCGACCAGACGATTGGGCACTTCTTGATGACCTCTCTGATGAGGAGAAGGCTCCCGCTAAATACGAGTGTGACCACAAGTGAGTATCGGGGCAGAACCACGACTAACAGCAGATGGCGGCTCACGAGAGGTCTTTGGTGGGTAGTCGCTGTGTGTGCGATTGGCGCCGCCGTTCAAGGCTGGGACCAGACCGGCAGTAATGGAGCAAGTGAGTCATACCTACTCCTCTAAGCTGAGGAACAGATCTCGGATTCCCTGAAGAGTTCGGTATGAACCGCGGCCTTGACGAGCCTAGTGGAGCTAGGGACCAGTGGCTATTGGGGCTGGTGAACGCCATACCGTACCTGTCGGCCCCGATCATGTGAGTCGTGTGATCAACGATAAGCTGACTGGCCAGAGGGACGTGGTCGGCTGACCCGCTCAATCAATACTTTGGTCGCCGCGGAGCAATCTTTGTATCTGCCATCGGCACGTCTCGTGTCACTTGTCATGTGTATCGATCCTAATACGTAGTGCTTATCGCGACCCCGATTGCCATGGCGTTTACGCATACTTGGCAAGAACTGCTAATTGTTCGGATCGTCTTTGGTTATGGCATCGGTCTGAAAGGTGCAACAGTAGCTATCTACTCGGCCGAGGTCGCTCCCACAGTGATTCGAGGTGCTCTGGTGATGGGCTGGCAGCTATGGACTACCGTCGGAATTGTATTGGGATTCGGTAAGCTCGTACATTGCCATTACTAACGATCAGCTGCAAACGCGATCGTTCGAGACTCTGGAGCTATCACCTGGCGGCTTCAGATTGGTTCAAGCTTCATTCCTGCCGTGCCGCTGGCTGTGCTCTGCTTTTTCGGACCGGAGTCACCTCGATGGTATATGCGCAAGGGCCGGATGGCAGAAGCATTTGTATCGATGGGAAAGTTACGAAATCATCCCATTCTAGCTTCGCGGGATTTGTACTATGCTTGGGTCCAATGGGAAGCTGAATTGAAGGTGAGTGAAGTAGATTGAGGATATATTGTTGATTGTGTCCAGATTCACGGCGACAAGTCCATGTGGAAGCGATTCACCGAGCTCTTTACCATACCTCGGAATAGGCGAGCCACATTGGCTGCGGCAACGCTTCACATTGGGCAGAATCTATGTGGCATCAACAGTAGGTCAGCATCGCGGGCGAGTCAAGCCGACATGCAGCGATCGCCTTTTACAGCTCCACTATTTTCGTGCAAGGCGGATCTACCGTCGAACAAGCTTTATATGCGTCTTTGGGCTTCGGTAGGCTCGCGGTGCTCGGGTGCTCTACAAGCGCTAATCTCCAGGCCTCCTCAACTTCGTCTTCACTTGGTAAGAATGTCATCGGATGCACAATCTGATTCTAGACCCGCTGTGTTCACTATCGACACGTTTGGTCGACGCGGTCTTAATCTGACCATGTTCCCAAATATGGCTTGGGCCTTGTTTGCAGCTGGTAAGGTGCCGAGACTTCCTTGTTGATGTGTAGGTATGGCCTACTACATCGAGGACACGACAATTCGACCTGGAATCGTTGCAATGTACGCAGAAAAGAAAGCACGGTTTGGCCTGACTTTAGGTTCATTTATGTTTACACTATCTTTTACTCGAGCGGAGAAGGGCCTATCATCTTTACCTATTCCGCAGAGGTGTTTCCTCTTGCTCATCGAGAGCTCGGTCAGGCGTTCCCGTTTGTCTAGCTTCATGTCTTTCTTTGGTTTCACGACTAATAACAACAGCGTGTCGCTGAATTACTTCACCAACTTCCTTCTGAGTTCAGCGGTATGTGTCCTTACAAAAGCCAGGCTATACTGATATCAGTTTCCGTTTCAGCTTCGGAACATGGGTGGAGCCGGTACTTTCGGGTTTTACACCGGAACGAACCTATTGGCCTTTTTCTTCACCTTTCTCTTCATGCGAGAGACGAAACAACTTTCACTCGAGGAACTGGACCAGGTGCGTGGTTTTAAGCCATATGAGCTGATTCCGAGGTCTTCTCGGTCCCTACGAGTACGTTCATAGGTTACCAGACTAAGACCTGGATCCCGTGGTTCGTAAAGAGGTACTTGTTTTGGCAAAAGGGAGCTGTACTCGAGCCCCTTTATTACCAGGACAGGGCTATCAGAACCACCGCCGCTTAGGTCAGACGTGTCACCTACGGTATACAATCAACATGGTCTTCTTTGTACCAATAGGTGAGGGAGAAAGAAGCCCTGCAACGTCTCCCAACATGTATTGAATCTTTGTTCATAACTTCTTTCCCACTTTCTATTTAGTACCCAGCATTCTCGTTCGTGATTTCCCTTTCAGATTCCGACTCGCTGCCCATCTCACTCTAGTTGTGGTAAACCCCAGTGAAACCCAGCACAATCGTCTCGCCTGCCTTGGCGAGGTACGAAGTTGCCTTGGTTTGCTGCCACGTCTGCTTGAGCGTGGTGAATTCTGCTTAATCAGCCACCTGACGAGAAAAAGCGTAACGACTTACCACCCATTGTTGGAACAGGGTGACCACCTCGCTCAAACTCGTTCTGGGTATAACCCTCCCTCCGTAGTACTGGGCTATCGATAGTGTTCAACTTCAAATCGTTCTGGGGTCGAGCGAAGTAGAGTAGACCAAGTCGATCGACATGTCGCTGATCTTTGGGAGGGAGTGACACCTGTACATCAGCAAGGGCTAATTTCTTAACCCGTGACCTACTCTGTGAACGGTGGACTTGATGTAGTTTCCAGTCAAGAACGACAATGCGTCACACGTGTTGACGGTGAGACTTCCATCCAGAGGCTTAGCCCACTTCCAGTCTCCCGTCTTATGGTCCTTGATCTGAAGCGCAGCGACTGGTTGGCGGAAAAGGAGAGTCAATGTGCCAAGGTCGGTATGCCCATATGACCATAGACCGTCACCCTTGGCCAGCGATTCCTGCTCCTCGGGAGAGAACTTGCCATATTTCATATATCGTAGATGGTCCTCGGAATTGTTTTCGTATTGGTGGAGCTTGACAAAGAAGTCTTCAGGAAGCTCCAAGGCGATGGCCAGCAAGGTGTGTAGTGGGTCCAAGAGTTTCTCGTGGAGTGACTAGATGGTCAGTGAAAGAATTGTGGCATGACGAACTCTAGCAAATCGCTCAATCTCGTCAAGGTTATCCTTGATAAGCTGGGGGTATTCTTGGGGATGGAAGCCGTCAAACTCTGAATGTCAGTCCGATAGCGAGGCTGTACGTGCTTGGAATGTTGTAGACTTCGACCTTGTCCTTGATACCTCCGCTCAGTACACGTCTGCCAGCAGGTCGATAGCCATTGTACTCTCCCTTGTCGAGGTCGGGGACGTAGCTAATGGTCAGAAAAAGGACTTACTTGCAAGGGAAGACTCACTTTAACTTTTCCTCAAGAGGAAGCTCGTAGAAAGCTTGACCCAATGCAAATTGCCGGTCGACCTCCTCTTGCGGGATGCCATAGCCTGTAACATAAAAGAAACCTTTTGTCCTGACAGCTTCTATAAGCTGCTTGGCAAGCGATTCCTTCCCACCCGGCAAGTGAAACTTGGAGAGGTCGATATTGGCAACTACACATCAGAATTTGCTACGAGGGATACTCACGGTCTGCCCAGTCGAGATTCTCCTTGGTCTCGGCGACGTGCGAGTACTGGTATAGTAGGGGTGTTGCAACGGGCATTGTAATTCGTTATTGCAAGAAGAGTGTGGTAGACAAATTAGGCCTTGATACTTACTTATACACTCGGAGGTGTGGAGGTCGACCCTACATCACACAATGTAGTCAGCAGAGCACGCCGCCGGCTTGTGATCTCATCTATCGTGCTTTCAAAATGATATGGCGACATTGTAAGTCGCACTACGGAGAAGGCCGATGACATACTTGCCGAGTAAGGGGAGAGGCCGGATTTATACCGGGTAAATTCGGTGCCAGTCTACGTTCTCATCGTTTCCGCTAGCTCATTACTCATTCTTGTTCTAGATCACCCAATGCAAGACATGTGCAAAAGGCGGACTTGGCAGCCGAAGGTGACTGGAGACAGTCATCTTGTTCACTACCGAGATGCTACACGATTGGTCACAATGGGCGATACCGCGGTCTACGCGACATGGCGACATTATGGCGTCAATCTCTCGCTTCCACCTGAGAAGAAGATGATAAGGTGACACTATAAGTGGACATGACGTGCAATTTGCGCAACACTCACGCCCCCTTCACAAGAGAATGTCTTCATTCATCGGGCGAATCAAGCAAAACAAGATAGGATCGGTGGTGGTGTCGGTATTCGATTGGTACCGTGAGTCCGTAAAGTGTCTTGAGGAGTAAAAGGCTTATTCACATAGCTTCTCATCACCCCGCCAAGGAAAGAAGGCTGCTGCGAAAGTTAGACCTCGCTATTCTAGTCTTTGGATGTTTGAGTTGTAAGTGCACCCCCGGTGAGAGTGGGAATGCTGACGGCTTCAGTTTTTTGTCGCGTACGCGCATCCCTGTCTACACTGTGTTTTGCTGATGAGACAGTTCTTGGGCCAAAAAAACATCACAAATGCCTATGTGTCAGGGATGCGGGAAGACCTCAATGCTTTCGGGAACGAGCTCAATTACTACAATGTCGCATGTAAGTCCCTTTCGCCAAACTAGACCCAATGCTGATGACAGACAACACCGCATGTAATTGTCATTCACTTCCCAGAGGCGACAGCTGACCCTTATAGACGTCCTTGGACAGGTTCCGCTCATGACACTACAGACTAAAAAGAAGATGTGAGTACGTGACAAGGCATCAACGCTGACATGCAGTGCGCCTTTCATGTTGCCAACTCTGCAGATACTATGGGCCATTATCGCGTTCGCTCAGTCCACCGTGACCGAGAACTGGCATCTATACCTATTGCGAGCCATCACCGGATTCCTCGAGGCCTCGTCATTTGGAGGCACCCATTTGATTCGTAAGTCCTTTTGGCGACAGATGATCACTCGCTGATCACCTAGTTGGAAGTTGGTTCAAAGGAGACGAGTTGTTCAAGAGGGCTGGAGTCTGGTTCATGGGGAATTCTCTGGGATCCATGTTTTCTGGATACTTGCAAGCGTGAGTCATGTAGCTTATTCCGACAATGAGCTGATTTAAGTGCGGCTTATCGAAATCTGAACGGCGTTTACGGTCGAGCAGGCTGGAGATGGCTGTTTATTATCCGTAAGCCCAGACCCTCTCCTAGGTGACTGCGACTCACAGCTGACCCGTCGCAGAAGGTATCATCACTCTGCCCATCACGTTGATCGGTTTCGCGTTCTGGCCTGGTCTTCCATCCAGCCCTAAACGATGGTACTTTACCGAGGAAGAACATGATATAGCGACCCGGCGGATTCATCACGTCGAGGACGACGGTATTACCTGGAAGACGTTCAAGCATACGGTCTCGAGACCCATGTTTTGGATCTGTGTACCTTGTTACATGTACGTACCATCATGCCAGTCCCGCTGATACCTAGTATGCTGGTACAAGCTCACTACTGGACCGGCTACATGGCTCTCTGGCTTCGATGGGCAGGATACTCTATCGAGCTGGTCAATATCTTACCTACCTTCATAGACCTGTTGAGAGCCCTGAGTAGCTGGCTCGGGACGACTTTGGCCGGTTGTCTTAGTTTGAGAGGCTTGTGGACGTTTCAAGCTGTACGCCCACGGCTCATAAATGGCTCGGTCGCTTACGTATAGTCCTTCGTCCTCTTCGCTACGATCGTTCTGGCGATCTGGACGGTACCCGATGGTCTGAAGTTTTGCGCCTTCTACTTTGGCGGTTTCAGTGGTATGGCATCGCCTATCCTGTACTCGTTCGTCAACAGTCAACTTAAAGAAAACTACGGCGAGCGCGGTCGCAAGTCCCTCCATATTATCACCTGAATGCGGCTAACATTCAGTGGTCATCAGCTCAATGATGACATTCGGTTTCTGCTCGCAGATCTGGGTACCTCTCTTTACTTTCCCCACGGTACAAGCACCACGATTCCCACATGGATATCCTGCAGTGGTAGTCTTCGAGGTTGCCATGTGGAGTATACTCATGTTTGGAGTGTGGTACATGGCCAGATGGAAACTGCGGAATCCTGACGTCGAATCGATCACGGCAACTGCTACCGATCAGAGCTCGAGTCAGGGAGAGAGCTTGGATGAAAAGGATGAAAAGGACGAAAGTGCTCCTTCCACACCGGTCGAGACGCAGGCGGTGCTGGCATTGGTCTCGACTAGGGAGAGTAGGAGGTGAGATGGGAATGAAGAAGGACGTATCACAATTGCAGCCGACTCATAGGTCATATTTTGGCGAAAATATACATTATCAACTTTGCTGACCGCTAACATTTACCTAACAACGACTTTCCTCTACTCAAATAATTTCTGTTCCTTTTACACTGACCGTCAGTACTGAACAATGACATGATGAAGGACCCATACTCAAGTACCTGAAATGCAGGTTTTGCTTGTCCGTCATGTCCTCGTAAGTGATGACGTTCGGGTCGTATCGCACATCGCCCTCGGCAAACTTCTTGTCTCGAAGCTTGTTTGGGATGACGAACGCCAATCGGAGGACAAGGATGACAACGATCTGAGTGTAAGTTTATCAAGCGGGATCCGAAAGACGACATACCTCGGCGATACGGGAGATCATGCAGACGATCACACCGGTTGTGTAGTGAGGTGCTTGAGATTCGAAGAATGCGTATGGACCGATCACATTTCCAAGTCCGACACCAATGAAGACGAGTGCTGAGGCGACCTGGACAGTCAGCTTCTTGGAGTCCTCGGTTCATGAGGCGTTACTCACCATCTTCTTGGTGTTTCCTCCCACGTTACCCGTCACAAGAGAGAGGGATAGCGAGAAGGTAGCATTTGAGGCTCCGGTGAAGTCTAGCAAGATTAGCAGTGACGATATTTCAGATGACGATGACTCACAGTATCCTACGAGCTTAGTACCCTGGTTGGTACCGTACGCCATCATGGCGAACCCTGTGTCGTTAGCTACTATCGCTCAGGTGGGAAGCTATGTACATACCGGCAACGGTAAACAGCAAGATGCCGGCCATCAGATATGTTCGAATGTTGAGATGATGAGTCTTGTGATTGACATAGATGGAGATCACGCTACACGGTCAGGGGGAGATCGGGAAGATGGTATGTGTCGCTCACATAAAGATGGTCTGACTGAGACCATAAGGGATCTGAAGTAGGGTGGTGTTCAAGGTATTGAACCCGAACCCTCGAGTCATGAGCGTACCAAAGTTGGAAGTTCCACCGTTTGGGATGTTGGCAGTGAGTCCCAAGAGGAAAAAGAGGTAGGTTCGGATGTCGAGCACAGACTCTTTAATCTGGATCATCAGTTCCAACAATTTTGGCAACAGATTTGAACTCGCCTGGTCCCACTTGAGCTGTCTTTTCTCGACTGCATGGTAATCCTCTCGCTTTCGAGACATGATGACAATCTTTTCCTCCCGGGTGAACCTCTTGGTGGTGTATGGACTATCGGGGATAATGAATGCCATGACGATACCCCACACGGCACATCCTGCTCCGATGATGATGAATTCGAATCTCCATGCTGCGATTGATGCTTCGATCTGACCAATACCATAACCGATAAGACCACCGAGTCCAATACCAACACCCTGGGACGCGTACCAAGTCCCGATAACGATGGGTTGCTGGATTCGGGTGAACCACATTGCAGTGATTGCCACTATGTAGTCAGTGATCAGGCAAAGATGTGTCGTGGAATCCCTGCCGTACTGAATGCGGGCTTCGCTACTGCTTCGAAGGCACCACTGATAAGCCTAAGAATGACCATATCTTTGAAGTCTTTGGACCCCCCTTGAGCGATAAGGAAGACACCCCACAAGAAAATCTAAAATATTAGCAAAAATGGCTCAGCTGGCCGGAGTTTCTTTTGTCGGACTGACATTGAGACCAAGGTACTTTGATAGCGGGAATTTGGCCATGAGGAGATTGCCCGGTAGAGCCCAGAGCAGCCAACCAACGTAGAATATAGAGGACAAAGTCGAATATTGGGTTCCAACAAGGTTTAGGTCTTTTCGGATACCGAACAAGGCGGCGTAGGATAGTGTACTGCAAATCAGCTCAGTGGGCTATGTATCGGTGACATGTATGTATGAAGGTGACTCACGTCTTGTCGATGTAATAAAAGATGTAGTCGATACACAGGGCTGGAACGATCATGATCCAAAGCTTCTTTTCGAGCTATCTGATTAGCCCTTCCCCTGTAGTAAAAAACCTGACTCACTCGCTTGACTTGAGCAGGGTCCAGTGGAGTCTCGTCTGCGATAGCAACATCTCGAATAAAGTTGTATGAAGGGTTACGTTTGAGAAGTCTTCGCATTCCTGTTCGCGAAAGTTCCGGATTTTCTTGATCATCGTATGCGATATCCCTCAAACCCTTCTTGCCATCTTCAGCCTCTTCGACATGTTCAGAATACTCTTTCTCGTCATCTCGGTTGATGAGAATGGGGTCGTCTGCAATGTGGATCTCTTTCGTCTGAGGTGCCATGATGATTGGTGATGAACATTCATGAGAACATTCGGCTTTATGTACAAGCAGACATGATTCTGGGGTAGGTGGATACCGTATGGAGATCCACATGTTGGATCCTGGAGAAAGTCTTGGCATGTGGATAGATTCCTTCTGGCGAAGGCCCTCGTGCTTGGTGTCGGCTCTGTTTCATTGTCTTGGCACCGTTCAAGGCGGATGGATACCGCTCTATTTGGTCTGATCCACCGGGATGTGTACCCATGATCGGACCGCAGAACGATATCCACCTCAATCAATGCTGGATCTGCAACCCTTTCCCGCAATCCTTTGTCTCTCATAGTTGCGATAATCGGCTGCGTCCTAAGATATGGCAATCGGTCCAGGCGGATCGTGTCATTCGACGAAACCATCATAATACAGCAGTGTCATCAAGCAACTGTTCGTACTAAACGTCATCCTAAATGTATATGAGCATCAGTTTGAGAGACAGCACCTAGACCTTCTTTTGATCAAATCGCATACGGCAGTTGGAAAAAGGCTCCATTGGCAACCTCCACCGGTTTCGCTTCTACACATTAGCCGAGGTGCTCAAGAACATTCATGCATTCTTCAAACGCAACTTCGTGGATGCTTAGGTGACGTCAACAGAGTATTGGATGGGGTGTAGCCATGACAAATTGGACGCTTTGAACTAAACTGTTGCGTGCATAGCCACCACGCCCCTCTGCCGATCGCTGACTTTTCCTCATGCCGAATATTCAGCCTTACGATCGCTTACTCGATAAGCGATGTGGTCCTTGGATGAAGCACTGCGCATCAGCCCACTCGGCAGGACCCAAGACCCAAAGACTTGCTGAAAACGCCCAAGACATCGTGGCGTGGCATAGCCTAGCTGCGAACTAAAGGACCACGATCGGAAACCAATGACGCCGAGCGCCGGAAATCGCGCAATCGATCTTTTGCAAAGGTATACATGAACGCTTGAAATAGCTCCCAAACGCAAGTAATGACACGAGTCCCCCATTATCAATATGGGTCAGCCAATGAGAGCCATTGCATTACACATGTTCCGGGGTGATTAAGGGGAAGATTGAGGTACAAGATCTACAGCACCGCTTTATCATTCTCAAAATAGCATTTGACCCTTCCAATTGCGATCGGCGTTCCTAGGCACATCGTACAACGATTATGTCAATGACACGATGTTGTCTTGGATACATGCTATATATAAACCCTACATAAAATATACCTTCGAACTGCAAGAGACAATCGCGCTTTCTCACTAGTCAACATCTCTCGATAAAATGTCCTACGAACAGCCCGGCGAACAAGAGTCACCACAATCGGCGCCTCTCGAAGGAGTCTTGATCGCCCATGTCGTTTGCGGAGCAGCTGCTACGCTCGTCCTCCTACCCTTTGGAGTGCTCATTCCTCGATATGCACGAGCACTCAGTACTGGTCGATGGTGGTTCACTCTTCATATGGCGGCTCAGATAATTGGGATCATCCTAGCTCTCATCGCTCTTGCGACTGGGTTTGCCCAGGGAGGCGCAGATGGAGCTGCTCATCCTGTGAGTTCTGATCAAAAAGCTACAGACACTGACGATAATAGGGATTAGGAGTCGTGCTCGCGATCGGTCTTGGAATCCAAGTCTTGCTCGGCCCCTTCATTCATTGGTACAAAGGAAGATTCCACCCCGCTGTCGCAAAGTCCGGAAGAGGATATTTACACTTCGTACATATCGGTCTCGGTTTGATCGTCATTATCGTAGGATGGGTCACGGCTATTACCGGTACGTAGCTCACCTCCGCATACAAGAGGGCTCTACTGATCACCAGGCTTCCTGCAGGAATGGTCGGGGGAGAATGCCGCTGGGGAAGGGAAGTTCATCATGGGTTGGAAAATCGTTCTTGGAGTCTTGATCGGTGTAAGTCCATCCGCAAGTTTGAAGTCAGGGACTGATCATACAGGTCTTTGGACTCGCCTACATCATCGGAATATCCTTTTTGCGTTCCAAGAGAAGTCATCCCGATACAATTCTCGACCAACCCGGAGCCGAGTACAACCAAATGAAACCTATCACTCAGAGGGTCAATGCTTGATTTCATATTAGACTAGATCGAGATATTAGAATGCCGAACCGACTCCACATTGCATGTATGTACGTATTGTCAGAAGTTGGGGCAGTCAAGGAGCGATCGTGATACAGCTGCATCAAGAACTACAACCCCAATCTACGTTTTATTATATCTACAACCACCTTTCTCGTTTCCTGCGCCTCCGTCCCCAACATCGGCTTCGCTAGCTCCTCCCTTTCGGTACCGGACAAGGCGACCTTCTCATAAAGCCCGAAAAAGCAGTCGTCTCCTCCCACTTCATTCTTGACTTTCTTCACGCGTTTCAGCGCTTCCCCATACATCTCCTCGAACTGGCTTGGAGAATGCCATGTCTGAGCATATAGCATTGAGCGGCCACCGTACTCGAGGAGAAGATCGATGATGCGGGAATGTACTTGTTGAGGATCGAAAGGGAATTTACGGGGTCGACCATATATCCCCACATTGATGAACGATCCGCGTTTCTCGGAGTAGTGACTTGCCAGTACCTGGGGTGTGGATGCCCCCTTGATCGGACATAACCATAATGGATAAATTCCGATATCCTTATCCTCCGCCTCCAGAAACTCCGCCGCCCGGTCGGCGGGAACATAACAATCCTGAATGATCCGCATCCTTCCGAGATCATTCAAGTTCCCAGAATGGAGTACCGCAAACAAGTGTTTTGTATCGAGGAATGCCCCTATCAAGAATCGGGTAATGATGTTGTCTCCTCCCATCATATCGAGGACGTAGTCTGCCATCCAGAATGAACCGTAATTGTATCGGAAACAGTAGTCATAGTATGGAACCGTGATCTGAGATGAGGTTTGGATCGTTTTGTAATACCATTTATCCCAATGTCGAGTAAACTGGCGGATAGGTGATTTTGCCGAGTTGGTATGTCTGCCTCTGACGATGAGTATCTCGTTGGAAGAGTAAGCAATTCCTTCGATTGTATCTGATCTTCCGTCCTGTGAGGCCGATTTCAGGGCTTCGACTGCATCCTGGAAATTGTTGTACTTCGTTGCCGTTAGGGACACGTATTTGGGAGCTGGCGCGATTTTGAGCTTGATCTTGGTCATCAATGCGCAAGTGTTGTAGCTCGCCGATATAGCGTAGAATAGGTCCGGATCGGCTTCGGATGAACAAACACGCAATTCTGGCGCAAGACATTCAATCTCGAGAACGGTGTCGCTGACTTGACCATGTCGATGACTTGAGCTCTCTAGTCCTCCACCTGCGATGGCGCCGCCAACGGTAATCCCCGGTAGCTCCGGTATAACCAACGTCGTCATTCCCACCTTGAGGAGTTCTCGAAGGAGATCGCCGAAAGAAACGCTGGGCTCGCAGATCACGAATTGGGCTGACGTGTCGACTTCGATAATGTGGTTGAAAGAAGAGAGATCGACGGGGAAGTATGTAGGATCATTCTTGTGGGTTGCGTTTCGGATGGTGTTGGATTGTAGGGTACGACGATGGAGCGAGATCTTTGATCCGGCAGGTCGAGATTCGAGTGTCGAAAGTACTCGAGACAGGCGATGCTCGTGATCAGCTTTCGTGCAGTTAATCGACGATCTTGTGTCTAGGTTGTAGTAGTACACTGCAATGCCCAGGACTAATCCTGCGACTACTATCTCCAGTGACGAACTCATATCTTTGCTTCTAGGTTGTTAGCGGCATGTGTGTGAAAGGTAAGTTGTTTGATGACGCGAAACACAGGTCATTCGAAATTGGTGATGTCCAGGCACGTTGACCACAATCTCCGCTTTGATCAGCGGGACTGATACCTCATGTCTACATGTACGTATAACCCGAACCCGTGTGTTTAGCATCAAATGCATACAGTATGTCTGGTAACATGCTCGGAAGCTAGCGGCATCCAGCAAGAGAGCCTTGCCAAAAGCAACCTGTCACAAAGCACATGTACTCGGCGTTAGCAGCCTCTAATGACGTAACCATCCGATAAGATAAGTTCGGATGAGCTCGATCGTCATCATACATTATCATTCCTATCACCATGTCTTACAAATCAGCTTGGTCAAACCCGACCATCGAGCTCGATCCTGGAAACGACGGCTCAACCGTTCGGAAAGCATTCTTACTCGAATCCTTTCTCAACCTCGGTACAATCCCGTTAATTACCCATCCGCGAACTATCCTCCCGTACCTCCTAGCCCACCCGAACCAAATCAATTCAACTACCATCTTCTTTGCTCGTCTATTCGGAATTATCGTGGTCGCTGCCCTCACACCTGGATTATGGGCTGGAGCAAGGAATACTAGGAACGGGATTGAAAGTAGGAGCGTGATGTACATTACTTTGGGAGGTGCTGAGGTTGTTTTGATTCCGATGTTGATGAATGAGGTTATGAAGGGCGGAGAACGTAATGCAGTGCTTGGATACTGGACAGCTTTGATGGGAGTCTTGAGTGTGACGCCTCCTCTGCTTTGGAGGATCTGGGTGTTGTTTGTCAAGCCGGAGATGCTGGGGAGGTACAGGGAGGTGAAGGGAGAGTGATTGTATTATCGAGCCTAGTACGTACAGTCCACTCCGCAGTGTGGTATATGCATTGCAGTAGCCACGAACACGTCATTTACAATCACTTCGTCTTCTTCCCCTCGATACCAGCCAGTATCGCCTCAAGCGTGTCTGCTCCAAGAGCATGTTGAGCCCCGACACAAGCCAGCCCAACAATGTCCCCGATATTATACCTCATAGCCTCTTCGTATCGTCCGATCGTCTCTACATCCCATCCGCCTCCATCTGTCTCCTGTCTCGTAGAATCCGCGAGGATCTGGCCAAGGAGAGCAGCATCGTACATTGCCGCATTCGCTCCCTGTCCTCCAGTAGGCGGCATACAATGGACCGCATCCCCCAAGACCGTTACTCGTGAGTTTGCGTCCCAGGTGGGTGGATGATCCGGGTCGGAGGATGATACTCGCAGAACGGCCGTTTCAAAGACTGCTTGCTTCTCGAATACCACTCTTATGCTCGGATTCCAATGTTTGGTGAAATCGATCGATACGTCGGCGACTTGCTGTCCGGTCAACGTTAATAAACGCTGATCATCGTCAAGAAAGCCTCCTTTCCGAGTCGTCAATGCCCAAAAGATGTAATTCTCGGTTGCAGAGGGATCGGGAAATCGCATCGTCTCGAGGACCAACGTCACTTTATCTCCATCGGCTGTTCTATCCGTGACGAATGAAATCCCCTTCCTTAGCGTGATATGTAGTGCTCCCTCGACATCGGCCGACAGCGGTGTTTTACCATAGATGATCCGTAAACCCAAATCGAGGGGGCCAGCGCTATCTCCTATGAGCTGAGCAGCTACTTTCGACTTGATACCGTCCGCTCCTACTAATAAAGATCCAATAGCAGTGGTGCCATTTGCGAACTTGGCGACTACTCCGTCTGGAGTAATGGAGTAGGATTCGATTGCCGAGTCGTACGTGATGGAATCCTCTTGCGAGGCTAGTAGGATGGATCGTAAAACCCTTCGATCCACCTGATAGTGCTTATTACCAGCCTCTGGAAGTCTGAAAGGTGTGAGTTGTGTCGAGACTGTTGTCAGCATACCATCTAACGCGGGTATCTCACTCCATGACCATAACCATCCTTTCCATTTCCCTTTCTCCCATCGTTTCGACAGGAATCGGTAAATCAGTGCAAAGATCATCGGTAGCCCCCCCGATCCAAGCAGACCTAGAATCCCCCTCTGTAGTACCTTCCCACTTGGGCCATCTATCCGCCCTCCTACTGGATTCGATGCGGCGCAAGTTTCCTCAAATCTCTGAAAAGTCTTGGCGTCAAGAGCGCTTCTCAAGCCGTTTGCCCCTCCTTCATCGATACTCACTCTGTATCCTTGTGCTCGCTGAGAGGCTGCGGAATCTCGTTCGTATATAGCGTAGGGGATGTGATGTTTGGCGAGCGAGTGAGCTAGAGTGAGACCGCCGAGACCACTGCCGATAATCAAAACAGGTAGTTGAGTGGAGCAACTTATGGTAGAAAGCTTGGGCATCTCTTCACTATATTTATGGTGGTTGGACAGTCGAAGAAGATGCCATGGATGGGAGTAATAATGGTCATTGAATGAACGCAGGATACAAGATATGGGCGCGAGATAAGGGATCCGCATGTGGATTAGCTATTTATAGCGGTTCGGTGACCGGTGACCGGCTGACCGAGTCACTGGATAGGATTGACATTGCAGTCGTGATCTATAAGAGCCATGGGGGTGTAGAAAGTACGTGACAGCACACGCGAAGGGCTACGTATGCATACATAAATGATATACATATATGGACATATAGATATGCGGGTTTATTCAATGATTACTCATCTCACCCTTCAGAACGTCTTCCTCCTACCTACTCGGTGCAGTCAAGGTTGATATCCAAGGTGTTCAATACATAACTGCTGTAGACGCTGAAAGTCACACCGCTCTGCTTGGCTGGACATACTGTGGTACGACTATCGTATTCGACTCGAATCTGGGGTTTGCCGGCATCAAGCATAGAGTCGTAGATGCCGCATTCGTTGTACTGTGTCTAATTGGTCAGTGGACATCGAAAAAGTTCTCTCCTAGAATTTCACTCACACAAGCTTCAATGACATTAAAGTCAAAGAGACGGCCTAGTTCTTGCTGATATTTACCAGGTTTCCCTTTCAACTCGAGCATGTTTCCAGCGTTCTTGAGTCCGATTGCCATACCCTGATCATGAGCCTCGTCGGCCCACCACCTGACCATCAGTGTTGCCTTACTCATGAACTTGTCTTAGACTCACTTGAGGTAATTGAACTGGTCCTCCTCGGTCAAGCCGTGAGGGATAACCTTTTTGCCGTCGGAATGAAGAACCTCGTTTGCATAACCATCCATGTTATCGGGGTCGACAGCGTCACATCCCTTGTCCTTTGCAGTTTTGATACGAGCAGACATGATCTCGCGTATATTCTCGACACAAGAAGGGGTCTTGATATCGAGCCACCATTCATTCCACTGTTCGTCCGGGTACGTTTCCGGATCATACATTTTGTTATCGTTGTTGGGACAGATCCCAGACTCGAGTTCCGTAGTTCCTGCACCACAGAAACAAGCAGGGAGAAAGTCAGACGCGTCGTCCCTGTTTCGTATCAGCTCATTTGTTCACTGGACGCACTACACATAGTCAGAAAGACTCACCTCCACGGCTCCCAAGTTCCAGCCGAAATGTAGCAAGCTACCTTTTTGCCGTCGTCTGGACTCTGTCAGCAATACATATCGAAACAAAACCCCTTGAATGGGGGTGTCACGTACTTTTGTACTCTGCGCTACATGGTCAGCATCACCCAAACAAGCGCGAATGGACATACATCTCTTCAGCGGTATGACCTTCCATATCAACAATATAGACATTTTTGTTTAACTGAAGTCCGGTACGAGTTTCGACGATAGGATGTTCAATGGCGATTCTGTCGGCATCGTAGAGAAAAGTGTCGGCATGAGTGGGCTTCCACCAGGTTGCAGCCTGAATCTATCAGCTTGAATACTTGACATTGGGGGGCTGGAGTTTGGGCCAGGCGTGATGGAGATATCAGGCGAGTTGGAGATATAAACAGTGAGGTGAAGGAACGGAAGCTTACAGCAGCGACATTGGTTGCAGGAAGAATAGCGAGGAGAGGAATGAAGAAGTACATAATGATATGTTGATCGATCAGGCTTGTGATATAATGGATAGAATGGGTGCGGGCAATTACGGTGTTATAGCCAGGTGAAGTGGGGAAAAGTTGAGGATGAAGATCAAGCTCAGGTATGATACTCGATCATATATGAATTTTGATCTAAGCGCACCTAATTGCCTATATCCCCTCTATTGCGAACATTAGTCCGATTTCATGACCCTCAAACGCCAAAGATGCGGTTGGGGGGTTTCGCATGAATCCGGGGTTGTAGGCACCGCCGATAATTCCTTCGGCATGCGAGCCGCCTTGCTGCGGTCCTTCAGATGAGACAAGGGTTCTCCCTGATATGTTGAGAGCCTCTGACCTGTGTTGCAAGTTTGTTTCATGGAGCAGGTCATACGTTACAAGGGCTCATCAGGGAGAATTAGGTCGATTCAGGCACCGGACCGATTTGTCGAATCGACCTCTGACTCCACCTCGACCACTTCCGTCGGGTCATTTCTGTCGGCTTACACTTAAGCGCCCAGGTCCATGAGCACTTGGACGAGCTTAAACCTTGTGGATTTCCTGCAGGTTGCCAAGCCACTTGATCGAAGGTGTGTAGTGGGGTGCCCAGATCGTATGAGACCAGGTTTTAGGCCAAGTTTCACTAGCTGAACTTTGATGCGCCCTTCTGCGACATCTGCGACATGATCAGGACCTGGGGACCTCATCGCGCAGTACGCCGCCCCACTTGACTTGTCGCTTGCGAATCTTGGCGCCGCTTTGACCGTAGCGTATGGCAGGGGAACAGACCAAGCATGTCACTACACCAGTCAATAGCCCAAGCCAAGGTAGCACGAGGTGATTGTCAAGGTGTCTGCGGTCCGGGTTTCATCACTCGTCTCGCTATCCCTGCGCGAGGATAGACGATGACCGTTGAGTGACAAGCACTTTATGCATGCCGCACTTGCTAGCGAATGATTACGGAAGACGTACATGAGCCTCCTGGTTTGAGACCGCATCCTACCCACAGATCGTGTTTGGGATACGAGCTTCATCGAAGGTGCGAGCTGGGTTCTGGCACGTCCCACTGACCCACTACCAGTGGTGCACATCAGCCCAGGGTTGAGCCGAGACGAAGCGTAATTCCGCTTCCTTCGGTGATCGGCGATCGACCGGTCGAGCTCGTGATGAAAATCACGTGTCCAACAACCCCATCTCTTCCAGGAACTGCATCTCAGCCGTGTCCTGACAAATAGAAGAGGTACTCACGGCATTGACGTCGAAGTCCCCTAAGTTTCCTAGCCCTATATCCTGATTCGCACCCATCTGGGCATGGCTCCAAGCAGGGTCAATGAGCATTTCGGCGATAGGAATCTGCATCGGCATTGGCTGGAGGTGACCGGTCGGGCCGGCGTGGGTATCATGAGGACGATAGTCGGGGGGAGGGTTACCATTCACTGGTGAAGCGTGGGTAGTTTGTCGGTTAAACCAATTGCCATTTCCAAGCGAAGCTTGGGCGATTCCTGGCGTACTGCTCTCGCTCCGGTCGGATCTTCGGAATGTCTTTCGAGCTGAAAGTAGATCCATATCTTCCGAGTCATCTTCCAATCCTCTCCCTCCTAGCCTGATCGCTTCTCTACCGATGTTTGCTAGCCGTTGTAATTGAGCCTATTATCAGCAGAGTCAAATGGTTGACTTACTGTTTCATCTCTCCCAGCAATCTGGAACAGGGCGATTCCGCTATCCAACTCCGACATGACTGCTGGGGCCAACTCACCTCTCGGTGCCCTTATTACACATGCTGCAAGACATGCGCAAGCGCTAAACAAATGGAAAAAGAAATGCCATCTCCGGTTGATTTGTTGGTCGTGTAGAGCTAGCATACTCCTCACTAGCCCAATCAATGTTCGGCATGATTCGAGGCAATTGATGAATGACCGTGATTGAGGTGATTGAAGTGGTTCGTTTGGGTATTCCTTGAGAGCTCGAACGAACCAGCCTCTATGTAATGCCATTCGAGCTTCGGTCAAATACATCAATAACATATTTCTCCGGAACGCGAGTCGTTTCCGAGAAGGGTCGGTGAGGTCGTATAAAGATGGCGCAACACCTGGGCTAAGGTGCGGAGGTAGTGATCGCTCGTATTGATCTAACGACTCGTCTATCTCGATGACATCTGTATATGGCGATGGCATGATCCGGATTTGCCTTTCATTGATCCTCGACCATATTCGAGTGAGAGTATAAGCCATTCGATGGAATCGGGTTTCATCACCATCATCCGGTAAATCGCAGTCGATAGAGTGATCCGCAATACATTGCCCTCGACCAAGAGCGATACTTTGGAGGACATCGTATCCGTGGATCTCCCAGAATATGATTCGGCGCTCAGTAGCGTCTCCAACAGGTAAATCCCAATGAGCGGGATTACGATGTAATCCAATCGCTTCCACTATTGCCATTCCTGCTCTCAAGTATGGCCATCCGATCTCCCCACCTGCCGTATCTTTCCGACCATTCATCACGAATGTAACGTATAGATAACAGATCTGGACCAATGTGACGGAATGTGACATGTCGAGGGCGAGAGATTGACGAGCGGCAGTGATGTATGCGTAAGTGAGCTCTTCGGCGGTTTGGGAGTGGGTTGTATCCATGACTGTCCCAAGGGCTAAGACGAGGAATAGAACGGTGAGATGTTGAGAGGGTGGTGGGGTGGAAGAGTGGTAAATTGGGTCGATGTATTTGACTTGAAACCCTGACGAGGGGACGATATTGGTGAACCAGCCGAAGGTCTGCTCTTTAAGCCTCTTGTCCCAAGGTTTAAAGAGAGAGGGGTAAAGGGGGCAGGAGGGTAGCAGAACTTGAACCCATGTCAAGGAAGTCTGAAGGACTCACCCGGTAGTACAAATCCACAAGCTCCCTGGCATCATCTTCTAAAGGTAAATAAGTCATCAAGATCTCTTCAACATTCATCTGTGCCATTCCAGCGTACCCCCTTGCTTGTCCAGCATTAGGTGTAGGTAAATCGAACAAGGGCGGAGGAATCGGTGTCGAAGTGGATTGAGGTTGTCGGTTCGTATTTGAGCGTTTCTACCATTAGCATCTACTGTATAAAATTCACAAGCAGTGATATGGACTTACGGTGAGGTAGACTGAACTCGCTGCTCCGTAGTATTTTGACCGCCCTGGATCCTCTTCCACTACTAGATGAGAGTAGCCTGACAGACTATCTACCGCTCCATCTCCCGACTGCTTCTGGTCCGAGAAGCCAGGAGCTCCCACACTTGGTCTATGTAGGTGGGTTGGGTCTGAGCTGCTACTCGATGACATATTTGAGGTAGAGAGTAGAGGATGTGATGAGGATGTAGCTCTCAAAGCTTCTTCTAGGGCGGTAATTCGTCGATGGAGTTCCTTGTCAATTGAGCTAGGTTTCTGGCTGAAGGGTATACTTACTTCGGTACCAGCTAGCACTCTCTGACCTCGGATCCCGTCACTCAGTTCCCCGTTTGGACATATACTATCGCATCAACCAGCAATCTTCCTCGAAAGACAAGCAGGGTGATACAGGACTTACTTCTCAAGACCCCTCTTAATACAATGGGCACAAGGGAATTTGAGGTCACATTTGACTTTCAAGCGGCGACACTCTGCGCCTACCATCAGCTCAGCACCCCCTACTCATCGGAAGTGACATGAACATACAGCTTATAGTCTTACCGGAGCGGGAACGGTGCATTTCTGCAAGGTAGATGTGAGAAGATAACGACAACACCGCGATAACGGATCAGCGGAATGACCGGACCGGCGATGTCCGCCGTTGTTTTGGGGGTTTTGGTATATCGTATCATGTATCATGCATACAATATCTTGGCTAGAGTTGAGAGCGGATTCGGACGCTATCTAGTGACTTCGCCAGACTATCTACTCTAAAGTCATTGTCCTGATCATGATTCCATCCAGGCATATCCGCCAGGTCTTTCGCCGGAGCCGCCCTTCTGGACTTCAAAGCATCTCCTCCAGGTCTCCAGCGCCATGCGTTCGTCAATTCTTCCGATAGTGTCCCCTCGATGAGTTCTACTATATGCTTTCCTATGTTTGGGAGTAACTTGAATGAATGCCTATGTATCAGTCCGATGGTGAATGGTCTTAGAAGGGGACGTACCCGCTATCTCCTGTTGCCAAGATGAAATTCTTCCATTTGGGGTGTTCGCAGATCAGAAGCGAAGCATCGGCGGTATCGGTACACCAGCACATTGTCTTGTTGAAGATCTCCCGATCCTTGAAACGTGGTAGAAAGGTAGAAATGGCTTTTCGAATACTGACCTCCGAAGCATCTGGATACGTATCAGTAGGGTGTTTGGCGTGAGATCGGGGTACTGAGATGGACTTCGAAGAGGTAGATCCGTATGGTTGATGGGGTTTGAACCGAGTGAAACCGGGGAACTCGTCGCAGTACTTGATCACCCCATGTCTATCCTCAGCCAATGGGGTTTGGGTAGGACTTACTCGTTGGGCTCGAAAAAGAATCCGATATCTCCATTGTAGACTACTGGGGAATCCTTGAATTCTTTAGCTTCCTCTGGAGAGAGTTGCATATGGGCATAGACCCATGCCTGCTGATTAGAATTTCGTTCTTGATGTCGGTAGATGAACTTACCTTCGAAACACATTGGTCTTCCAGGTCGACTAGGGTAGGGGACCAAGCACCAGCGGCCAAGACGACTTTGTCGGCAAAGTACTGAGTACCGTCTACCGTCTCGATACCCTCACATGTTGTTCCGTCGGTATCGAACAAGGGGCATTTGAACGCACCAGCACTTCGCGTCAGCTAGTCATAGAAACCAGAGCGAGAGGCCACGTACCCTCCAAAGCCGAATTTGACACCTCTCTCCTTTAGGTACTCTCCTATACTATTGATAGCTTTGGCAGCAGCCAGCCAGCCCCCATCTTCGCTCCAGATCGCTTTCCATCCCTACATGTTAGCGAGACCGGATGTCCGATGTATCAAGTGGCCCACCTTGATCTGCTCCCGATCTAGCAGAGGCGCCTTTGCCAGAATCTCATCCTCATTATCCAGCCATGTCGTGGTGTCCTTCAAATCCGAGTCTGACTCGACCAACGTCTTGAACCCCTCTCTTAATGACTTCAAACTCTCAGGTTGACCCGCACAGTCTAGCCTGCCGGTATTATGGAACCAAGGTTTGAACAGCTCGTCATTCCTCCACATATCCCTTGCTTCCAGACTAAGATCTAAATCGACTTTGTTGCGGACTCGAACGCCCATAATCTTGTTCAAGTCATTACCGGCGGATTGTCTCGATGGTATGGGGTAGGTGTCGAGTACGGTAATGTTAGATGGAGTGTAGTCGTTACGGAGAAGATGGAGAGCTGTTGAAGATCCCATCGTCCCTCCTCCTCCCACTATGATGACCGAGGTAGTCTCTCTGAAAGTCTTCGTATTTCGCATTATCGATGATAAGGTGATGCAGATAGCGAACAAGATTGAGATACAAGATTGCTCTTAACGAGTGTGCGATAGTGTCGTTCAGATATCGGTGTCTGTCCGTCGGAGGGAGTAATCCGGAGTACCGACGATACGGGGGTTGACTTCTTGGTATCTCATCCGCTAATACCCTTCGCTGTCGTAGTGTCACGCGTCCGACGCTGACTGCTAGCCGATAGAAGGATGACTCCATTACAGACTCCGTTTGAATTCCGGAGTAAAAAGGTAGAACAAGAGAGGATGTTGTTCTCATTCAGGGTAATGTTATCCGTAAAATCGGACGGACTTCGTTTGGAGTCATTCTACCCCTATCTCCCTCTTTTGACAACATATAAACCCCACATGCATCAGTCATGTCAAGGAAGCCCCACATCTACTCATCAGACGACTACTCCTTCATCCCTTCTTGTATCTCTTACTTGACAAACAAGAACAGATAGGATGTCACTCGACGCTGCTCCACCCAATACCCATGCTGGCGGTGATGATGACGCCCTAAGGACCAATACGAATCAACCCCTCTCCGCTCTACCTACGAACGAGCAGAACGAGCTTTACATCGATAGAGAAGCTTATGAACGGGATATACCCAAATGGAAGAGGATCTGGCAGCATTCATTAACTCAGATGATCCTGCTCTCTATTCAAGCGTTCTGTGGTCCAGCGATGGCTGATGCTATTGCCGGTAAGTCCGCTCTTACGTCTACATTGGATATCATCTGATTTCAGGTCTCGGAGGAGGTGGTCTCGCAACTCCTCAGACTTCCAACATTGCGACAGCGATCAATTACACAATGTTGGCGACAATCTGTATGTTTGGAGGTCCAATCGTCAACAAACTGGGCACCAAGTGGTCACTCGTCCTTGGAGCTTGTTCTTTCCCAATCCGAGGATCAAGCTACTACTGTAATAGTAAATTCGGGAATCAATGGTACTTGATTCTGGGAGGTTTCTTTACTGGGATCGGAAGTGGATGTTGGTAGTAAGTCCACTCTATCGTGATCGAAGATGGGAGCTGATGATAGTGTTGCCGAAGCTGGAAGTATCATGTCTTTGGCACCTAGGGGGGCGAGAGGAAAGTACCTTGCCCTCTGGATCGTCGCTCGAAATGTGAGTTGCCTTCATTTGCGTCTGATTCAGCACTAACAAGCAGCTCGGCCAATTAGTCGGCGGTGCTATCAAGTAAGTCCCATATACATCAAGTCAGGAATACAACTCACGATCAGCTTATCCAAGAACCACGTGAAAGGCGTCACAGGCGGAGTGACCCCCGACACATACATCGCCTTCCTCATTATCGAATGTATGGCGCTCCCATTTGCCCTCCTCATCTCTCCTTTAGAGAACGTGGTGCGATCCGATGGGACCCGAATCGTCATGGCTGAAAAGCTATCTACCAAGCAGGAAATCAAAAAGATTAAATATACAATGACTTCTAAACTGATTCTGTTATCGGCATTGTGGGCTGTTTGGTCCTTTTTCTATTCTGGTTCTTGGGTACGTGAATAGATACCATCGTGATGGTAGATGCTGATGGACAGAGTACATACCTCGGAACATACTTTACCGTTCGAGCTCGAGCACTATCGTCTCTTATTTCCCCTTTCTTCTGCATGTATGTACACTCTCCGACATCATCGTACAATGCTGATAACTAGTATCGGCTGTTTCGGACTAGGTCTAGTGCTAGATATGAAGAATACATCACAACGTCGTCGAGCCCAATACGGTATGGCGATGGTAGTAATCCTGAACCTTGGAGTCTACATCTGGTCAATTGTAATGCAGAGTCAATTCCAACGTTCCTCGCCTGGTAAAATCGACTGGGACGAGGACCTATACGCCAGGTCTTTCCTTCCCTATTTCATCGTTCAGACAACTGGACCGTTGAGTCAGAGTTATATGTACTGGCTACTCAGTTCTTTCGCTACCGATGCCCAAGGTAAGTCCCCTCTATCTTTTGGAACTGTCAGAGGAATTCAAGCTGACGTGCAGCGAACGTCAGAAATGGAGCTGCTTTCAGATCTTTAGAAGCCGTCGGTCAAGCGATCGCCTACGGTATGAACACCCAAATCAAGACGACTCCCCTGATCGGATTGTACGTCCCCCCTTTCCTCTCACTTCTCAAGTAAGACGGCTGATGACTAGCTGCGTCACTCTGGGCTTGATGTGTGCGGCAGTAGTACCCATGTTCTTCCTCGTCAACTCTACTCCGAATGATATCCCGGCAGATGTCATTGCTGCGGAGATTGAAGCTAGGAGAATGGAGGAAGAGTTCCCAGAGAAGGAGAAGACGGGAGCATCTCAAGTTAGGGAAGTATGATCTGCCTGTAGCAGGATGAGTCATTGTTAGATGTTATTCGTAAGCTTTGAAATTGGTTGTTATTGAGATTGGACTTGGTTGCATGCATCATGAATGCTGTTGGATCTATTGGACTCCATCGACCATTCCCCCATCCAGCCTAGTCAACCTCTGTGTGCAGGCTATACAACATCCCTTCCGATCCCGAATACCCAGAGCAGCTTGAGGGTGGTAGCGACCGGCAAACCGTATATGATACCCTTGATATTGGGAGTCCAAACAGCGGGGTTCCAGAGAATAGAGGAGGGAAGCTTGGTAGCAAAGGTAGTGTACCTGCAGTACGTCAGACATCTTCGTTACATGGGTAGTATGTATGCTTACAACCAAAACTAGGCGTCAGCCGACTTGACCAAGGGGAGGAAGGGACTTACGTCTGATCCTAATGCGGTGTATACAGCTAATTTGACTAGCCGCTGCTGCAGCTTCGGCTGAGCTCTCAAGGAGTCCTTAGCAAAGAGTACACATCCAATGAGAAGAACCATAATCATAGGATACGCTATGCATCAGCATTCGAAGCTAGAACCGAGGACGTACATTGAGCATTCATAGTCCCAGCTAACTCTATCCTCAAAGATCCCACGATACCATCGGTCGCTTTATCGTATCCATCAGGTATTGATGCCATAAACATTCCAACAGGGTCCAAGATATGTTGGAATGTAAGTGGGAGTAGCGCTGCCTATCTCGTCAGTTGAGTCAACGAGAAGATGACTTACCACTTGCAGACCGATAAATGAGAATGACCACCAGTTCGGGAGGACATTTGGTTGAGCCATGATACTTAGTGGTCAGCGATATTCATGTATCCCTGAAAGAAGAGAGAGGTGTTATATAGTAGAGTCCTACAAGTTGACTAGGTTGGATGAAGCCGAATGACCGAGAGATGACACTCCGCGGATCGCGTTCCGGATCCATCTAGGTGACTCGAGTTGACTGTGCTGTATTTGTTGTAGCTACCATGCAGCACGGTGTAGTGGGTCGGTTGGCGAAGCTCGTCTGAGGGCGTTGATGCTCAGAAAGAGTCTATTTAGTGTTGAGGATTCCGATAGGCGTTTTGTTCATAGGAACATGGACATGCCAATGAAACAATCAGTGTCGTGTTACTCTTTTCGCATGAGCTTGATGGACCACGGAGATGTCACCTACACGTACATCAGACCTCTCCTGCAGTAGTACCATGCCCGCATTCAAGGATAGCGAGTAATGTGAATTGCATGTCAGGTCATATGGCGAAGATGACTAGACGGGTTAAAACACCCGAAATCAACTCTTTCTAGCTTCCCCCTTGAGCTGGCTGTGACCTTTACTCATCATTATCACGTACATATGCACCACGCACCCTTATACCACCAACTCGTAGCCTAGACGTCGAAGCCGATATCATGAAGAAAAGATGATCGTATGTTGCGAAGGACGGCTAGAGGCATACGGATGCGACGCCCAAGACCAAAATAGGCTTGAAGAGAAAAATGACGGTCATTCGACTACCCGAAAACGTCACAGCCTTGGGACGCGTAGTTTCGCTGGGTACGTATGAGAAGAACCATATTTGATTGGAACATGCATTCACACATCATCCATCATGCCCTACGCACCACTCCGGAGTCTCGCTGGGCGTGCCCATACGGTCATTGGAGCGGGAACTTTGGGTCGGAGGGTCGCGATGATGTGGCTAACCAACGGGGAGAAAGTGAATCTCTAGTGAGTCCAGCGTATCCGAGCAATGCTGATGGTAGTGATACGAATTCCAACACTCTCAACGAAGCAAAGAAGTATATCGATACCAATCTACCTTCGACGATCAACAAGCTCGTCCCCGATGGCCGACCAGGCAAATTGGAGACATTTGAGAATATGAAGGACGCGTTAAAAGGAGCTTGGCTGGTTACCGAAGCTATACCAGAGATCAAGGATGCCAAGATTGATTTACTTGGGGAGCTGGATAAGGAATTAGGGAATGATGTTATTATCGCTACCAACTCTAGCTCATTTATGGCTAGTGAGTTGTTTGAAAAGGTGGACAATAAGGATAGACTGGTGAACACGCATTATTACATGCCTCCTGATTCCAAGTACGTCTCTCGATGACTCTTCATGGTCTAGCTAACGATAAGTCCGTTGGAAATCATGCCTCATGCTGGAACGGATGGGAGGATTGCACCCCTATTGCTGGAGGAGAGTAGGAGGCATGGACTGGTACCATATCACGTGTGAGTAGTTCGTCTGCGCTTCAGAGTCGCGTTGATAAACAGTCGGAAGGAGTCAGTCGGTCTGATTGCCAATCGGTGAGTTCAATTCTCCCATAATACAGGACCTCTGCTGATATCAGAATTTGGGCAGCTATCAAACGAGAATCCCTATTCGTAGTCGCCGAGGGCGTAGCCGAACCAGCCGAAGTCAATTCACTCTTGAAACAAGTATTTGGAATCCCAGTATTCAGCGCAATCGATCAAGTTGGACTCGATGTCGCTAAGGATATCGAGGATCATTACTTGAAAGTACGACCGGACATTACGAGGACAGACGCTTCCGAATTATTATCGAAATATATCAAGGATGGAAAGCTGGGAGTTAAAACCAAACATGGTTTCTTCGATTATGACGACGATAAGAAAGCAACATCGACCGAAAAGGGACGTACGTTGATGTACCTCAACATCGCAAAGAACTCGATTTCTCAGATTGGCGCAAATGGAGGATCCGACAGTATTGTCATGCCTTCGGTCGGCCAGACGCCAGATGGGATTCAAGTCGATCAGAAGAATGGCAAAATGTACTGGACAGTCATGGGTTCACCCAAAAAGGCCGACGGACGAATCTGTTCAGCAAATACCGACGGTACCGACCTGAAGGACCTCATTAAACCAGGCTCAACGCATACGCCTAAACAAATCCAACTCCGAGGTGATGTCGTCTACTGGTGTGATCGAGAAGGAGGTCATATCATGAGCTGTCAAACCGACGGTACAGAGTTCAAAACGTTGTACGATTCAGCACCTGGAGAGGAGAGGCCTTTGGGAGACGCTACGAGATGGTGTGTTGGGATTACTGTTGACACCAAACGCGATTTGTTATATTGGACGCAAAAGGGGCCTAGTAAAGGTGGAGAGGGACGGCTGTTTAGGATGCAACTTGAAAAACCGGATACGATCCAGACGATCCTACATAAACTACCGGAACCTATCGATTTGGAACTGGATTCTTCTGGAGAGACTCTATATTGTAAGTCCTCTCCCCTTACAATACAGACTATTGACTCACGTGTAGGGACGGACAGAGGAGACCCACCATTCGGCAATACCCTCAACAAGATCTCCGTCTCCTCTCCCTTCGACGCAAATGCAGAGCCAGGGAAATCGTCCGCCGACCAAGTCATTGTCAATCATCTCCACGAGCCAATTGGGTTGGTGGGGGATTGGGAGAAGGGAGTGATGTATGTTGCTGAACTAGATGGTGGAATTTGGGAAGTCGAGTTGAAGGAGGGCGGGGGAAAGAGAAAGTTGTTGAATGAGGGCGGATATTTTACCGGGATCGCTTTGGTTTGATCCCAATTCCTACTTCATTGGACTCTTCGATACCGTATAGAGGGGATAGATGAATTTTAGATGATATCCAGGTGTAGTACTGATTAATGCTTGTAAGACGCGTCTTATAATCTGATCTTTTCCTTTGGTACATCGACCCCGTTCAATGACGGTGAGGGGATTGGGTCTTTCGTTTGGTTCTGCGATGGGTCGACATGATCACTTGCCCCGCGTCCGGTATTTTACACGATGTATCTCGCGTCAATCACCACGTTCGAGTCGAAGATACTCATCTCTCCGTGGAATACAGAAAAACTAGGTTCCACTCGCACTGATCAAGAGAAATGTCTGAGGTCAGTGCGTAAGGTGTCCGTATGTATGCCTGTTCCGAATCGATGACCTAGTACACGATGTAATGTACAATTCGAGTCGAATAGCATCTCCAGCAAAGTTGAGTCAAGTCCCCTTCCGAAGTTATGTAATCCAACTTTCATTCAACCCATTATGACAAATCACCCAACCTACTGTACTTCCATTCTTTCGTTCCCTCTCTTCTATTCTTATCCTCATTCCACTTCTCTCTTTTATTGATCCACTTGCCCTTCCACATCGTTTCTCAACATGTCCACCAATGCCATAGGATCGTCCAATATCCATGGGACGGAACCGACGATAAGTTCACCCGGCAACGATCCAACCAATCAACCCGACCTAGTGGACACCGATCTATCAACCAATTTGAACGCCCTCCAACTCGGTCAACATACCCTTCCCATCATGAGCCCCGACTCTACATCCAACTCTGACGACTCCGAAGGACATAGCTCGCCTATCGTACGGCCAGAAGGATGGGATAGCGATGAAAGTCACGACTCTGGGTACTGCTACCACGAGATGACCAGGCATGCGCTTAGGCTGTATAGGGAGCAGAGAGAGAGGGAAAAAACAGCTCCGATCCAGGCTCATTTGGAAGCTTTACACCATGCTTTCCGCAACGTGGATCCCAAATATACTATTTTTGCTTTTGGAGGAACTATCCCGTCGACAAAGATCAAGTGTGAGGATCTGAGGCTACGAGTCTGGAAACAACCACCACCTGTCAAACCGATCGCAGAGAAGAATACGACTGGATACGATGGAAGGAACAAGATCAACAACTCGAACTCGGGCAAAGGAAGCGGCAATTTGGTAGAACCGCCCAGGCGACCTCAAGGGTGAGTCTTGGAAATTAGGATGATGAGCAAAACTGATGGAGCAGGACAGAGTTCACGTTCCCCTTGATGGGCGAGGAGGTCGAGAAACTCAAGAAATCTGCGCATGATGCTCCTTTTGGCAAAGGCAAGAAGACTGTGTATGACAAGAAATATCGACAGGCAATGCAGATCACCGTACGAGTTCTATCTTGTTCTGATTTACAACTCTGAACTTCAGCCGGAAAGATTCGAGATCCACCCCGATCCAATTTCCACCACCAATATCCTCGATCAGATCGCCAAGTCTCTGCATATGCCATGCAGACTTCGAGCCGAGAGAGCCAAACTCAATATCTACTCCCCGGGTGGGTTCTTTGATTGGCACGTCGAGTGAGTAGATCTCTTTGTCGTGAGCCCGTGAGTTGAATGAGGCTGATCACCAAGTACGCTTCGCTCTCCTCAACATATCGGAACAATCGTTGTTGGCCTACCTGGTGCTTATGCCGGTGGGCAGTTGGAGGTGAGCCATGGCGGACCGTCAACCATTTTTGATTGGGGCAGACCTTGGCAAGAATACCAAAACACCGGACCTATCCCATTTACCGAGGTTCAATGGGCATTCCTCTATGGCGATTGCGGACATAGGGTGAAACGAGTGGTTTTCGGTGATCGATTAACGATCGCCTACGATGTTTTCGCTGGATCTAAACGCGACGTCTCCGAAGCTCAAGCGCAAAGCGACGATATTTGCAAGGCCCTTCAACTTGCTTTGGAGGATCGCTCTGGATTCGCCAAAGGTGGTTGTATTTTGGCTTTCGGCTTATCTCACTCGTACCCCAAAACGCCAACAGGGTCATTATGGGAAGGTCTCGAAGCTCGACTCAAGGGTCCGGATGCGGTACTGCTTCAAGCAATCAACCGTTGCCGCCTAGTCTATTCGTTCAAAGCCGCTTTTCAACGTGGACGGCCCAGCATCGATGCCGACGGGGACGAAGCTCGAGAGTGGGGTATTGCAAAGGAGGACAAACTCTCCAATACCGTTTTGAACGCAGCATATCGGAATGGTCTCACACGATTCGAGGTGCAGCTCCTCCATTCAAATCGAGGTTGAGCCATGCTGACAAACAGGTGATCTTGACTGATAAACCTGATGCCCTGGAGGGATTGACGGATGATGAGTTTGATGAAGACCAACAATTTTACGAAACAATTGACCAGGATCAAGATGAGATCAAAGGGCTGGTCTGGGTTGATTACCCCCAGAGTTACGGGTTCTTGAACAAGCATTATTGTATTGGAAATGCGGTAGGTCTTGCCCATCTTGCGATGGGTATCTGAACTGACTTTGTAGTGCGAAGAGGACGCTCAATCGTACTCCGGCGTGGCAGTCCTGGTCAAGATCCCTCCCGCGGATAAGCGATGATGTGTATGTCGAGTCGCCATGTGCTTGTAGTATTGTATTATGAATGAATACCAGTTGTCAGAGGCACAAGATAAGATAAGCGGTGAGTGATTACGTGAAAGTGATCGATGAAATTTGTGGACCTGATCGACCTTGACATCACATTCTGATTGATGAACACCGAGGGCCGCCGGCCCGGGAGACTGGCTGGGAGGTGCATCACGGGTACCAAGGGACATTGACATACGCCTTTGGAAGCATAGTCCGCTGCTCTGCTCACAAAGGTGCACACACCTCCACCAAAAGAATCGTGAATTCCCTCCCTCCACTTTCATCCACGACACGTTTCTCTTCCTTCTCTCATCATTATCATCAATCACTCATCATCATGTCTGACCTCTCCTATAGAGATGCTATCAAAGTAGACGCGTCGTGTCAAGGTGAGTATGCAACAGCACCAGGGATTTCATTCCCCGGCGCCGTGGCAGCCGATTCCGAGACAATCGATTAAAACCCTTCCACCGCTATCGATCGACAAATCATCACCCTTCCTAACGAAGACATTTCGCCAGAGGATGACACTTTCAGTCCACCTACGGATACTAAATACGAGCCTCAGAGTCTCGCATCTGGAGAGAACCAACCACAGAATGATGTAGCCCGCCAAGCCATGTTTGATCAATGGGAGTCGGAGAGGCGAAAGTCAGAAGCGACAAAAGCTGAGGAGTGGGAGAAGAAGAGGAAAGAGTCGATACAAGCTCACCTGGAAGCTTTACATTTAGCATATCGAAATGTCGATCCTGAGTATACAGTATTCGCTTTCGGAGGAACCATACCCCCGGACGAGGTTGATGCTGAAAACTTGTCTCTTCATGTGACACGCTGGGGATCACTGGACGAAGTGGACACTCGATTCGATGGTCAAATGAGAAAACAGAGAGCAGGTACCAAGAATAGGACGAAGGCACCTAGTGCCAGGAAAGAGTGAATTTGTTCATATCGCTTTTTGTCACCAAGTTGACATCAGACCAATGACGGAATTCGGCTTTCCACTTATCGGCGAGAACGTCGAAGAGCTCTGCGGATACGCGTCCATCGCTCCTTTTGGAAAGGGAAACAAGTCGGTGGTCAATTTAGAATATCGAAAGGCATTGGAAATCAAGGTCTGTGAATGACTATAGATTAGTGCTGATCTCAGCCCGATCAATACGAGCTTAAACCCGATCCCATTCTCAGGAACAATGATATCCTTGAGAAGATCGCAAGTACTCTTCACATGCCTTGCAAGCTTCGAGCCGAGCGAGCCAAACTCAACATATATCGAGAAGGAGGTTTCTTTCGCGCACATTGCGAGTAAGTTAGATCAAGGATATTGGACTGATGATAGTACACCTCGATCCTCGGAACATGTTGGAACAATCGTCGTCGGGCTACCTGGAGCATACCTCGGTGGTAACTTGAATGTTGACCATGGGGGTTCCGAAGTTGAATTTGAGTGGGGCACACCAAGACCACATCACGACTTTTACTTCAAGAAATCGAGTGTGGTATCGTCCACCGAGATCCGATGGGCTTTCCTCTATGGTGACTGCAAGCACGAAGTGTCGCCGGTCGATCAGGGCGCTCGACTGAGCGTCGCTTACGACGTCTTTACCATCCCAGAGATCGAAAGGGCTTCCGACGAAAGTACGGCCCAATCCGACGATATATACCAAGCCTTGCAGGTCGCTCTCGCCGATCACAAAGGTTTCGGAGAAGTCGGGTGCATGCTTGCATTCGGTCTATCCCACTCGTACCCACAAACTACAGACGCATTCTGGAAAGGACTCGAAGCTCGACTTAAAGGTTCAGACGCCGTCTTACTACAAGGGGTTCAGCGATCTCAACTGGCGTATTCGTTCAGAGCGGTGTTCCAGCTGCCCCAAAACTCGGGAGGTGCCGATGCCGAACAGTTCGAAAATGCAGAGTACAGGGACCTCTCAGATGCAGTCCTGTATGCAGTGTACCGCAATGGTCTGGATCGATATGAGGTAAGCTAAGAAAACTAGGCCTGATGAGGGGCTTGCTGACCTGAGCAGGTGGTACTGGCAGACAAGCCAGACCAAGTGGAAGGAGCTGTGGAACAGGCTTATGGCGACCCCTACCTTTTCGACACGCTCGATCGCGAGCAGGAGGAAATGCCGCAGTTGGTTTGGGTAGATTATCCAGTTAGTTATGGCTTTAAGAATAAATACCTCTACATTGGAAACGGCGTGAGTCAGATTCCCGGAATCACCTGATATTAATAGTCAAGACGCTCATGATGTAGCCATGCGATCCTGCTGAAGCTTACTCGGGTGTGGTCATGTTGGTTCATATACCTCCTGGCAACGAGAGGTGAGGATGATGTCATGTCACAATCGTGTTGCAGGGAGTCATCGTGTACTGTAATGTGTAAGACTGTATGTATGCATGTAAAGGTGTATGGATGGACCCAAAGTCATAGATCCACTGCTGCGTGATGATTGAGTATCACCACCTCGATCTCAAGCCTCTCACCAGAGAGGTTGTCTTTCCGATCAAGGTCGGTTGCAAAGGAGCGTGCTTCACGAACGGGATCGGACATGAGATGCATTAAGAGGAGTGAAGAGGAAATATTGATCATATACACAAATTACCCATTCTCTAACTAGGCAACAGCCCCAGGAGTAACCCCCCTCTCCTTCATATTATGCCTCCTAACAAACAAAGCCGCAATCCATCCAATGGAAATAGCAGCGATAATAGGAATAAAGGATTTGGTGATAGCGGTAATATAAGCATCAATGACCGGCTGTTGTTGTTCTTTTGGTAGTTCGTAAATTGCCTTGGTAGACTGTCGGACCAATTCGAACGGAACGTCAGGAGCATTAGTCCTTAGTTCTTGGTTGAGGAAGATTGATTGAACGGTATTGACGATGCCGATACCTAGTGCTGCTCCAGTCAATTGAGCGAAAGTGACGATACCGGTAGCTTGGGGGAGGAGGTCGGGTCGGTCGGCGTATTCTGCTTGAATTGCTAGTAAGCCGTTTTGGAAACATAATCCCACTCCGAATCCGGTTAGGATTTGGAATCCAATGACTTTGGCGTTTGCGGTTTGATCGTTGATTGTGTATAGTAGACCCAGTCCTACTGCTGCGAGGGGTGGACTGACAGTCAGCTCACATGCCAAAGTATGAACATGGAACAGACCTACCCTCCAACGAGCCATGGGTAGTAGTGACCGAACTTGGAGACGGCTCCTCCAGACACAAAGATACCGATACAGACAGCCAACATGAATGGGATAATATCGATACCGGATTGCTCGGGGGAATGGTTTCTTCCACTTTGATAGTATAGAGGAAGTTGGTATCTGAACGTCAGCATGCTTCGAGTCAAGTAGAGGAGGACATACGTTCCACCAAGCATAGCACACATGAGACAGAACATGAAAATTGAAGCCCCGATCTGAGTCCTATTCTTCAAGATTGACAGAGGAACCAAAGCTTTGGTGTCGATGTACCACTCCCAGAACCCAAAGACGGGTACAAGGAGACCACCAAGGATAAAGAGAAGGATGATTCGCCAATCTACTATCAGCTACATCCTTATCATAGATAGAGACATACTGGACCAGGCGTAGTCATTACCGCCCCATTGGAGGGCTAGTAGGAGACAGGTGATACAGGCGAGGATTAGACCTGATCCGATGTAGTCCATTCGAGCGACTTGTCGCCATCCCGTCTTGCCGTGTTCGGTCTTTGCTGGGTCTCGAGCTGGGAGGAGGAACACGACCGCTATTTGTTAGTGGGTTAATGGTGATGAACAGCGGACTTACAAGCAGCAGCGATACCGCCGAATGGGAGATTGATCCAGAAACACCATCTCCAGCTGACTCTTTCCGTAAAGACTCCTCCTAATAATGGTCCAATAACGGAGGAGATGACAAAGACGATACTGATCATCAGCATACACCTTGGACATGGACAAAAGAACTTGCCCAAAGGCAGACATGAACGCGGCACGTTGGTCGACTCGGGTGATGACAGCAATGACAGCGAGAATTGAGACGAACATTCCGGATGCACCTAGGCGTCAGCAGAGTCTTCATCGAGGAGAACGAACAACTTACCAACACCCTGTATAGCACGACCGAAGATGAGGACCGGCATGCTCTGAGCGACGGCGCAGATGAGACTACCGAGCTCGAAGAAGAAGATGGCGGCGAGGAGGATATGTTTGGCTTTGATGACGGTGAGGAGTTGACCCACGAGGAGGATGAGGCCACATTGAGTGACTGCTGATTAGTGTTGGATCGAATACGGATGGGGAACATACGGAAATATCTAAAGTATCAGCATTGACTTTGAGGTGAAAGGAGTGCACGTACCCTGTGATGACCCATGGTACCTGCTCGAACGCGTTGAAATCGGATACCAACACTGGGATGGCAGTTGCGACAATGGACTGATCCAACGCAAACATCTGTACATCAGCTATTTCCCGACGGGGGAAGGAGAACCTACAAGTACAGCGAGCATCAGAGACAGGAAGACCAAATACAGCCTAGCACCAGACAACAACCCCGAATCCTCATCAACGATCGCGTCGACATCCTTCTCACTCTTCTCCCCGGCGATATCGGTTTGAGCGTGTGTAGAGCGGGTAGTAGTCTTTTCGAGATGGTGCTCATCGTTGTTGAGGGTTGGTTCATTCGAAAGGGAGTGTCCAGTATTGCCCGTCAAGAGCGCTGGGGCGCGTTCTTCAGCCATGAGACCGCTTTCGACCTCTTGAATGATGTCATGAGCTGTCATGGTGTTGAGAGTGTCTCGAGTATTGAGACGCGTTCAGAGGTAAGATGGATGTATCAAAGAGTAGTATGTTGAAAGAAAGGATCGGAGTAGGATGTATACGGTCAAATTTATATCTTTGCTCGATCCCGGATGCCCGATGAAACAACACGAGCGGATGACCGAAGGGCTTGGACGATATCGACCGCGATACGCTCCGTTAGACCGACGGTCATGGAACAAAGGAGGACAAAGTTGGAGTGTGTATGGTTGTAAAGGAGGTCGAACTCAATCTACAAGGAGTAAGATCGGCGGAGAGCAATGAACGCCACCCCCTCCTTTCAATTGCACTGGAACTGCAAGGCGCTCCGTTGTTACCCTAAGGAGGTTATAATTGCAAGGGTAACTTAATCTGGGGTCGGGCAAGGAGTAGTGAACAACGCCGAGGCCGAAGCTCACTCTGTTCCAACGGAGGCAGCCGATAAGCCCTGGAAGCTTGCGAACCTGGGTGTTCTGTAGCCCACGATCAGCTCCCCTGTCATCTGTATACTTGCTAATATCTGCGGTGATGTATTGTCGAAGACCTCAAGTGTAGCAAATTGCCCACGCGCTGAATCTTTGCCCACAGGTGGCTTTCCCAGGCTCCTCACAGACTCCTCTACCAAAACCTAAGTCAAACCACAAATCCACGTGGTTCGTGTAACCTTACCCTCGTCCCGGACGCGCCTGATTGCACTACCCATTCTTCGTTACTCATGCATCACTTCTGAAGTATAACTATCTACACACGCTTATAAGGTTCTTCAGACCATGGGCCACAGGCGCGCCTAAAGCTCATGCTTACTACCCTACAGGAGTCGACGGACGAGCACTACCCGCCGAAATCACCCGACTCACCTTCTACGTCTTCAGCTCGTAACGGCCGCTTTGATCACGAGCAAGACGGGGCGGATAGACCACTTCTCTCAGAGGGAAATGAATTTTATAGCGAGGATGTAGGCGCTATCGCAGCGGGGGAAGATCAGTAAGCGCCCTGTTAAGCTCGAAAGCTAAGGCCAGAATAACGAGATTCGTTGTCCTCTTGGTCGGATGTGCCGCTATTTCTGGGTTGCTCTTTGGTAAGCTTTCGCGGATTCCGTTTCTGCATAGCTGATGTTCAGGCTACGATACTGGTGTCATATCTGGAACTCTGATAGTCATCGGATCTGACCTGGGAAGACCGCTAGGAGATGTGGAGAAGGTACGCCCGAGACCTCTTATTCAGCTAATATCAGGAATTGATCACTTCCGCCACGACACTTGGTGCTTTAATTGGAGGTCTCGTGTCAGGAGCAATCAGTGATAGTCTAGGAAGAAAGGGATTTATCGGGATTGCTGGGGCGGTGTTTGTGCTAGGGGCGATATGGCAGGCGGTTGGTCTTTCTCAGGTTCAAAATTGATTGAGTTAACGACTAGGCGAGCCATACGGTATCGAGTATGACAGCCGGTCGATTCATCGTAGGTCTCGCAGTCGGATCAGCTTCATGTATCGTCCCTCTCTACATCGGAGAGCTCAGTCCAGCTGCGTTGAGGGGAAGATTGGTCACTATCAACTGCGTAGCCATCACCCTGGGCCAAGTGATCGCTTATGGTAAGTCCTATTGTCTTGCACCTAATCTGAGCTGATGCATAGCAATTGGAGCGACGCTTGAGCATGTCCCTAATGGCTGGAGGTGGATGGTCGGCCTAGGAGCTCTACCAGGGATATTGCAGTTATCGACTCTGCACCTACTTCCGGAATCTCGTATGTCTTCTCCACCTCCAGTTGACCTCGCTGATATATAGCTCGGGTATTGATTCTTCGTGGACAGCCTGATGTGGCTCGTAGAGTCTTGGAACGGATATACCCATCAGCTACTCCCTCGCAATTGGAGAGAAAGGTGGACGAGATGGTAGAATCAGTACAAGTCGACAACACCCTCGGACAAGCTTCACTAAAGCAGAAGTTGGATCAACTGTTATTCAACGGATCGAATCGTCGTGCTCTAGGTCGGTTCTTCTCTTTGTCTAGCATCGTAGCTGATGGACAGTGGTAGGAGCCGGACTACAAGGAACTCAACAACTTTCTGGGTTCAACACGCTCATGTATTATTCCGCTTCCATCTTCGCAGCCCTAGGATATCGGAATGCGACCGCTGTCGGGTTATTGATCGCTCTTGTCAATTTTGGATTTACTCTCATTGCTCTCCAAGTGAGTGTATATCAGGAAGGAGAGGATTTAGCTGATGATAGATTGTGGACCCATTTGGGAGACGAAGGACTATGCTCTATACTATACCTATCATGGCTATTGCTCTTCTACTGGCGTCTATATTCTTCCACCGTAAGCTCAACATATCCCTGGATGAAAGCTGACAAATAGGCCTAACCATCCCAACAGGCGGAATACTCCTTCCCAACCCACCTCAACCCTATTCCCCGACTCTCGCTTCATTCGTCTTGGTATCAATGCTACTATTCGTAGCAGGTTACGCTCTTGGTGCGGGGAACATTCCATGGCAGCAAGGCGAATTGTTCAGGCTGGAAGTTAGAGGGGTGGGGACTAGTATATGTACCGCTGTCAACTGGTATGTTCTTTTCTCTTTCCCTCATCTACCCTTTGTCGAGATTCAGAAGCTGATGTCAGGTCCTCAAATCTCATTGTGGGAGCTACATTCCTAAGTCTGATGAGGATCGCTTCACCAGCAGGAGCATTTGGGATATACGCAATCTTCTGCGTGGGGAGCTGGATATTTTGCTGGATATGTTATCCTGAGACTTCTGGGTGAGTCCCTCGTTTGACGTATGAGGGATTAGGGCTGATGATAGTTTATCGCTGGAAGAGGTATTCATGCTGTTTGAAAATGGATATGGGGTCAAGTAGGGTGATTTAGCGGCGGGGTGAGTAATCTTTCTATAATCGGGACATGAGCTTATATACAGATCATCCTCTCGATTCATCATCTATCTTCCTGATGTATTCGCTCGCTCCGAGTGGACCCAGGATCCAATGGAATCAGAGTTCACCAAGTTCTCGCTGAGCGACACACTCAAAAATGACGATATGTACCGACGGGTAAAATGTTAAGTGACCACAAGCCGGTCGACTTTTCAACCAACGTTCATTCAACCAACCTCGTACCCGCCCCAATCGGACAATGACGTCCCCCATCTTTCGTCCCGATACGTATATATACGATACACCCCGATCCACCTCCCTTCTTCTTTACTTATCACTTCATCACCTCATATCACCCAAACGTCTTCTACTCATCAACAACTAACAATTACTTGTCTTAGCTTGCTATACACCTGCTCTATCCTATTCATACCCCCATCTATCCATCCAACTACTTCCTCATCGCCCAACTCCATCCCCCAACATCCCCTCAATTCCGTCCTCACCCTCAACCTCTGCCAACTCTCCTCTTACATCTTACATCGATCACCATGTCCTTCAACTCTACGTCCGAGTCCGACGTCGATCAACTTCCCAACGACGGTACCAGGGCTCGAGCTAATACTGTCGCATCAGTGACCGCATCGTCTAGTGTGGGTCGTATCGTATATCCCAACCCGTCAACTCCGAACCTTGAACGTGATGGCAATGTCGTTGACGAAACCCCTGCTGGCCAAGATGATATCGCTACCCCACAAATCCAACCCCTTTCAAGATTATCGATCTCAACTCATCGAACCCTCGACCTCGGGGACCGAGTGGGAGATGTCGACGGACCCAAAGTCCCTCATCAACTCGTTGCTTCGGCGCAGATCGAATCTGGAGGTCCTGTCTCTTCACCCCCATCCGTCGTCACCCACGGATCCTCCGCACCCTCGGTTCATGTTGGAACAAATGACCCAACTGAAGGTGTTGAACGATCCCCCGACTCGGATCCATTCGAATTTGACGAGAGTGTCTCTACCGAATCACCGATCGCATCTCACGAGCCCTCTACCCCTTCGGAGCAGATGGGGGAGAATGACGATGGCAATGTCGCTCAGCACCTCTCCACCTCGGACCAATCCTACTCGGACGGTACTCTCCCATCCAATCCTGATGCGGTCGACCAAGAGGACAATGTTTCTTCCAATGTTGTCCAACAATCCACCATCTCGGATCAACTCGAGTCTTCCGGCAGCCACTCGACCACTGCTACGACAACCGACCCCGATGAGAACGATGATGCCGATGTCGTTCAGCGATCTTCCACCTCGGACCAATCCGAGTCCACTGGCAGTAGTACAGCTGAGTCAACCACGGTGAATACGACCACTTCTCCCGCCTCAAAAACCCCTGCCCCTGCCGAATTCTCTCTCAACCAATTTGTTCCAGTCGTGAAAGCCCTCTCCGACCTCTCTCCGCCATCCACATTCGATGGTGATATCGTCATGCCTGATGAACAGGATCTCAAGCTCTACATCTGCGAAAAGGGGTATAATGCGAGCTTCAAGCACGAGGACCAAGATGAAGATGGCGAGGCTCGGCCAATTGATGAGTCTAAGGAGTGAGTCCTAACAATTTACTATCATCCCGAGCTAACATTGCAGACGACACTACGGTTTCCGACGTCTCACACCTCGTGTCTGGAACGATATCGTGAATTTCCCTCCTATCAATATGGCTATTGGGGATGGGTGCCCAAAAGACAAGGCCTACCGAGAGATGAAGGTAAGCAACGTGTCTCCTTAATATGGCCTGACTGACATATTCAGGCCGATCAATTCTCTCTGAAACCCGACTTGATCGCGGCCTGTGGGATCACTGCAGTGATCAAAGAACAACTCAAACAGCAAGGCAATCTCTCCCTCGACACAAGTCACGCTACTCTGCGAGTAAGTAGCGCCGGAGCGTGGAGCGGTACCGAGGTCTCGTAAGCTAGCAAACCCCTACATACCGATGAAAGAGGCTGATTGTTCAGACCGGGCTCGGATCTCTCTGCCAACGGCCATCGTATCGGCACCATTGTTCTTGGCTTGCCTGTCTTGTCCGAAACAGGGGTTATTGTCGTACGAAAGGCGTCCAAATCTCTACAAGGAGAAGTCGTATTTGATTGGTCAAAGCAGTGGATGTCTCAAGATCCTGCCGATATTCGTCCGCGATGGATGTACTTTCCTTCGGGCACCAGGTACTCTATCGAGAGCACCTGCAACGATCAACACCGCGACTCCGGGAGAGACGACGTCCATTTCGTCATCGAGTACCCCTTCTATGTCGACGGTCCGGTGAAGCACGTCAACAGATCGACCCGATTCAAACTCATCGCGGACTTGGTCGCCGCATTTCGGCTCGTAATTGCCTGGGCCCCCCAAGACTTCAAGATTCGTTTCATTCTCTCAAGATCAGCCATTAAACTTGGCAAAAAAAGCCTCATTCAACTTGAGGGGGAACTTGAAGATCGGCACTCGACCCAACCTGATGTTTTACTGTACAAGGCACTCAATGTTCTTGGTTTGAAACCCAGTCTAGAACACGCCGATAATGAACCGATCAATCCCGTTTCCAATTCCCACCCGAGGGTAATGCCGGCCAGTGAGGATACATTCCCGGTACGAGTACGAGATGAAGCCAAGAAGGTAAGCGAGCATACCAATTTCATAGACGAGACTGATGATTAGGTTATCTCCCTCACTTATGACAAGTCGAAGCCAGTGGTATTGATCGGCGCCCCGATCCTCGACGACGCTGAGAATGTGACTTCTCTTTGCCCCTGCAACGATAGAGATGCTAATGTTCTAGGTCGGCGGACGAGTCGTAATGACGGTCGAAATCTTGGAAGCTAAGAAGAAGGGAGATGCTGCAAAGAATGTCCAGACCGGGTTGCATGCCACTTGTGTCATATGATTTAGCTTTGTTTGTTGGTGTGATTAGTGTATCGTATTCATGTGTCTCATGTATCTCGTAATCTCCTCTCAGCGGCTATCTTGTAGTAGCAGTCGCAAGCTTTAATCATATGATACATCATCTCGCATTCTTATTGAAATATCCGATTCCCCCGACTGGTTCACACTCTGGTCGCTTTCGGATTCCATAGACTAGCGACCGTCACTACCCTCCCCTCCAATCCTTTAGCTCTGACAACTACCTCATCCCCAGGGATAAGATCCAACGAATTATCGCTAAATTCAATACCCTCATCATTACCCTCTACGGATAACCAAACCCCTTTAACGGGTTTTCCAACGTTCAACCTAATCTCTCCATCCCCCACTTCGAATTTCAAACTGGGGTCTGGAAGATCGAGGAGTTTATAAGGTTGTGGCCAATCTGCATATCGAGCTATCACCTCTCCCTTCGAGAGCAGAACAGCATGGATAACGACCGTCCCGCTTGGTGCGGCCTTATCGAAAGCTTGATCGAGAGGCGGCTCGGGACAGACACCAGACCAAAGTTCCGTACTCCTGTTCTCTCCTAACGTAACCTCTTGCTCGGGAAGATCCAGACGCCAACCCGTAGCTATATCGTATGCTGATACTTTCAGGGTATAAGTCGATTCGTGTTTGGAATTAGATGCCCAGATTGAAAGGGTAACTTGTCGAGATTGGAATGAACCGTATTCGTAGAAATTCCTAAGTCGATCATTTGGTCTATTTTTCGCTACTTCACGCCTGATACCTAATGTCACGGGTCTCATCGCTCGGGCGATGGAGTAATAAGCGGGTTTAGGTCGGAACTGTTATCAGATTCATGTGCCAGTTGTTAGGTGCTTGGACGTACGAAGTAATCGATAATCGCCCATGAAGTGACTGGCCAAGTATCGTTTAATTGCCAGACTATTGCTCCTGCGCTGTATTCTTTGTTGGGACCTCTCCAGTTTCTTCTCCAGGTCGAGTATGCGGATCCGACAGCTTCGGATTGCATCAATTGAGTGAAGTATACATACCTATCATTAGCACCCACTTCGAAGGATAAGCTGAGAAGATCAGAAGGTACATACGATTCCAGATCGCCCGTATATCTGAAATTCTCATTCATCGCAATCGCAAACCTCCGTTCATGACTTCCAGCTTTATTATGCTGTTGCATCATCTTCGATTGAGGGTGTCGTTCAGACGTATCATCCCCATGCCAATACTCCACAGTCCTGATGTCTGGTAACGAAGGCATTCCGAATTCCGAGATAAATCGACCAGCCATAATATCCCAATCGTGATATGACCTTTCTTGACCAGCCCAGACATTCCATTGATGTACATCTCCGACTGTTTCATCTGCTGTATCCCAGCCTTCGCCGCCGTAGGGCGATCCGGGCCAGTATGGGATGATTGGGTCTGTTAGGTTGTATACGATATCGGGGAGGATACGTTCGTAGATGATTCGAGCGGGGAGGGGGTCTTTGGTAGTATCGTCAATATCCCATTGAAGGACTTGTTGGTCTGTAGGTTAGCCAGGTGGTAGATGTGGGTCATGGAGGGGGTAGAGGCAAGGGAAAAGGATAAATGTGTTGAGAGACGAAGAGGCTAAGGTACAAATGAGAGCAAGAAGAGCCACAACGGAAAGCGGAGACTCACAGTCTTCATTGTTCCCGCAGAACAGCGCTAAAGACGGATGATGCCTTAATCGCTTGACGTTGCATTCCGCCTCTTTCTTGACACTTTCCAAGAACTCTGGGAAGATAGGATAGACTCCGCAGGCGAACATGACTGATATCAGCTCAGATTCGATATGCTATCATCTCTTGACGACTCGGGAAGGAGATCGGCTTACAGTCTTGCCATACCAAAACACCCATCTCGTCGCATAGATCGTAGAAAATATCATGTTCGAAGAATCCTCCACCCCAGACTCGGATCATATTTTGATTTCCTTTCACCTGGTCATAAGCTTCGAAAGACAGGAGATGACGAAAATGGATCGAGGCGATAGGAAAATAGTGGAAAGATCATTGTAGTCGGACAGGGAGAGAGGGACTCACGAGCAATTCAATCCATTTCCTAAACTTCGCTTCAGTTCCCCTTGCTTGGACCGTATCGATTGGAATCCAGTTACTTCCCCCGATAAAGATCCTCTTGTTATTGATCTTAAAATAGAAAGATGTCCCTTTCTGCCCTTCCAAGGGATCTTGAACTAGCTCGACTCTTCGGAAACCGATCTTTCTGATCAGAGTATCGATCACGGTACCGTTCTACTATCAGCTTGGATCTATCCACTTGATTAAGTGGATGTACCTTGTCTAGTAAGTCGACCTTGACAGTGTATCGTGTCGGAGGACCTTCTCCAACAGGCCACCATAGTTCCGCATCTACATCCCAGACCACTTTACCCATCGCCTTCTCCTTTTTGACCACCATCCCATCTTCCTTGGAGAGGGTGATCTCCCATTCATCTGCCCCACCCTCCACTTGGACATCAACCCCCAGTTTACATTTCAACTCTCCATCCACTTGAGCACTAGTCTGGACTTCCTTCAATTTACTCTCGTACACTTTAACTGTAATCTCTCGATCAGATCCCATGGTCAATAACTATCATCAGCACCTTTTTGTGAGGAGTGGAAATGTGATTGACGTACTTCAGGTCCCCAATCCCACCTGAAACCATATTGAGCCTTCCTTACTCCCATTCTCAATTTTGCCCCGAGATTGACGGATCCACCTTGGAATGGACCGTGCTTATCTGATATCGCTTGCGCAACTTGTTCGGGGGGCTGGAATATGATCAGGAGGTCGTTTACTTCTTTGAGAGTGTCTGTTGGTAGAGGAATGAGATGGGTCAGGAAGTGATTGTCGGCATTCAGAATCTCCTTGCCATTCTAATTATCAGCCCCCTCTTTTACTCACCAATACATGAGGATGAAAGAATGGACCAAGAGGGGATAGACTTACGAGGTAAACAGTCGCAAACGTATCCAAAGATTCGAACTCAATTTCCACCCGCTTCCCTTTGACATCCACCCCAGTTAGATCTATCTCACTCCTAAATGCCCAGGTCCGCTTCGAGACCCATTGAATCTCATGTTCCGCCCGTCCAATATTCCAGTCAGGGATCTTACCAGCGTCCAACAATTCCCAGTGTATTTCAGTTGGGAAATGTTTACAAGGTAGCCACTCTGCTCCTTTCACCTGCGGCGGAGTCTTGAGCTCAGCATATTCCCACTTGCTTGGTTTAAGTGAGATGAGTGCCATGTTGTGAGTGGGTATGGTGATGCATGGTGGTGTAGCGTAGTTATATAGTAGTGTAATTGACGGTTACGGTCGGTTGGTGAATTGTTCGGCGCCGGTCTGCTGAATATCCCTGAAATAGAAGAGTGGGGGATATTCGGTTTGCAGCGGTTATCGTCGGTCTCGTGGCTTTCAAGTGAGTCCCAAGGGTCAGTTTGACTGGCATAGCTACGCCCAACAACCCTATCTGTACATTCTCGAGTGTTGCACAATGTGTCAATTCGCAAATTCACTAATCTAATACCTACCTACCGACCATAGCCATATGCTGAGGCGCATACCTATCTCCCTTTGCCCCTACATCCTTGATCAACGCCCGAATACTCTCCAGCTCCTCATCGCTCAAGTCCACTTTTCCAGCACCAAAGTTCTCCTCCAACCTTCCAATAGACTTGGTACCAGGAATAGGGATAGCTCCCTGAGCAGAAACCCACGCAATAGCAAGCTGACCTGGCGAGCATCCCTTTTTCTCCGCTAACGCAGTGAATTTCTCGACTAGCTGTTTATTGTGGTCCCAGTGTTCTGTGAATCGGGGAGCGCCTTTCATTATTGGTGCAGTCATTTGGGATTTATCGGTGATAGCGCCTGTGAGGACTCCTTTTCCGAGGGGAGAGTAGGCTACGATTGTAACGTTGTTCTCCTTTGCGGCTGCAATGAGGCCATCTTCCTCGTGGTCCGTGTACCAAGCTGATAATTCAATCTGGACAGCGTCGATATGTGCGACTGCTTTGTCAGCTTCTCTTAAGACACCAAAAAGGAGATTTTCGAAAGAGGACTCACTCTTGCAGGCCTTCCTTAGAGTGTCGGCTGATGGTTCACTCAAACCAATATACTTTGTCTTTCCACTCTCCTTGATGCTCTGCAGAGCCTTGATACTCTCCTCTAGCGGTGTATCCGGATCGATTCGATGCAAGTAGTAAAGGTCGGGAGCGGTACCTAATCGCTTGGTGGACGCTTCGATAGACTCGTAAATATGTTCAGGTTTGTTGGTAACCTTGAAGTCTTTCTGGTCTATCAGCTCTCTGGACACTGTTCAGAGGATCTATTTGACAAGTGGACATACGGTGAAACCACATTTAGATCCAATAAAGACCTTCTCCCTAGCTCCTGGGTTCTCGGAGAGGAAACGACCAATAAGGGTCTCGTTGTGCCCTTGTCCGTATACTTGGGCAGTATCCCAGAACGTACATCCAAGCTCGACGGCCTTGGCAAGTACTTTGAGTGAATCTTCATCGTTCGCTTGACCATAACCACCAGAAAACGACATTGCCCTACATATCAGATTGTACTCTGTTAATGGTGGAGCTGAGCTTACCCGAATCCGGGGGCTGTAACCTTCAAATCTTGAAATGGGAGTGTAGCGACCATTCTGTTCACTGTTCTAGTCGAGATGAATGTGAGTGCTCTTGTAGGTAGTTTGGTGAAGGTAGGTGCGGGAGTGAGATGCGTGGGAGGAGCTATATATACGTTTGAGAAGAGCACTCGCCGTGAACCTCCACCCTCCACTTTACACCTCCACTGTGCCGAGCATTGATTTATCCGCGGGGGATCTGATGACGTGTCTTTGATGGCTTAATCATCGGGCTCGTTCCAAACACATCCTCCTCCCCCCGGTCACCCCTTGGCAATTTACGTTACCAGGAAGGCCGGAACGGGGGCGCTTAGGAGTGAATGCGGTACCCTTGAGAATGGCTTTTAAGCTTGTTCGAATTTGGATCCGTGAGGTATTTCTATGCCTCCGTACCGCCTTGTATCACCATTCACGACTAGTAGACCATTGTTGATGGATTCCTTAGTCTGTAACACCATGGATCGCCTCTTGGAAGGAAAGCGAGCCTTAAGAGTCGAGCCTAATAGTGTTTCACCAATTCTATAACGCCGTGATCACATAGTCACGTGACCAGCTTTCAACCGGTTGATTCCGATGGATGGTCAGGAACGGGGTCCGAGCGTCATAGTCATGTTCGACCGCGTTGAGTGAACTTCTACACCCAACCTCAATTGAATGAGGACACATCGGACAAATGTCCTTTTTTGGGCTTGAGTGTCTGGCCTGGCTATCAGTGATTATCTAATGATGAATTGACCTATGCATGCATTCTTTGAGTTGTGTCCTTGTTGCATGCTCAAAAAGACGTATGAGCCTTTCTGTACGCCGACTAGATTGATGCCGCTAGAATGTTCCCCACAGTGCTACTTCTGTCCCAATGCGTCACTTGCCGAGATGCGGGAGGCCGCTGGTTCATGTACACTTTGTCCTACCCTTGATAGTTGGTCAGATGGGTCGAGCGGTGCTAGTCGATTAATATCGACTCGAATATTGGGTAGCATCTAGTCGAGGTAGATGGGATGGTACGATCTGAGGATCTGAGACTTCCAGTAGCAGGTCCCTGTACTCGCGGATGATTCCATTCTGGTCTACACCATATACATACTTACCTACACCGTTATCCTAAGCTCCAGTGACCTACATCAGCAACAATGAAGGATCAGCCTCCCCTTCCTCCTTTCTCGGCGCCTCCGCCAGCGCCACGCCTAGGTCACGCGCTACTACCGGTGATCTCTCCCTTGGGCGCGTCGACCTCAACCTCGACCGCCCCGCCACCTCCTCGCCCTCCTCCTCCTCCTCCTCCTCCTCCTCCTCCTCCTCCTCCTCCTCCTCCTCCTCCGCCTACCGTCCCTCCTGCTGGTATTTGGGGATTCGCCGGGCCACCCATACCAGTCGCTCAGATCGTTCATGGCAATCCCAACCTTCCCCACGGACAGCCATACACTCTGATCCAAACGGTTGCGACGGTCTATGGACCAGCCCATGTCCACCATTTAGTCTTCCCTCCTCTTCCCCTTCCTCCTCCCCCGCCTCCTGTTCAGACAAACAGGTGGTATCCCACTAACAGGTGGTATCCCACTCCGCCTTCTAGTCCCCAGACTGGCATGGTAGGTCAGCCATGAATGCTGGTCGGGACGCCCCTTGTCCGCCTCTGACCGAGGGGAGTGTACTTGATACGGACTACGGACGGGCCGCGGAGATAGACTTCACGTGGTCAAAAGGATGGTATGTTCGCGTGAATTTAGTTCCGTACTTGAACGCGGCTGACTTTGCAAGGGACATCATTCAACCTAAACAACAGAGATAGCATCATTATTATATCATATAACATATACAATACATCAACGACGACGACATGACTACAGTACCTCGTCAATCTACTACGAACGTAAGGGGTCCACCGGTCATACCGCCTGGGATGCCCGTGAGAGCAGACGCGACAATGTCTACCAACAAACAACAACACCAACAGCAATCACAATCAACACGAAATCATTATCCTTCATCATCACAATATCAATCGACACGACATCATCTACCGAACCCTCATCCTCACCCTACCTACGCTCACCAACAATCTCCACAACGCATGTCGATGCCTCCTCCTCGATCTACCCAGCGACCACCTCCTAATAACCCTCGACCATACCCATCTTCTAGCAACTCTAGTCCTAGCTATGCGAGTCTACGGGACTCAACACGGCACAACATCTCCAGGGGGTCCAGCAGGGATACATATCTCGAAACTCCTAAAGGATCCAACGCGTCAACATTCGATTCAGGAGATGTAGACGCTCAATTCCATCAACTACTCGATAACCTCCAAGTCGCTGACTCTGTACGAGAAAAGTTCCAAACGGTATCGCTCGATGTGAAATCGTCGATTCTCGTTTCGTCCACCAATTCCAATCCTAATATCCTCAACTCGCTGGGCTTACCGGTTCCTCAATCACCCAAAGTCAAGAAGAGAATGTCGACTCCTTTACTGCGTAATGTCAAGTCGTCACAATCTATCAAGCAAGAAATTACCGTCGGCCAGACATATAACGTCGGAGGCGACGAGTTTATTATTGTCAAATCACCATTATCCCCACCTCTGCCCACATCCGCTCGTGGACAATCTTTCGATATGCCCCGTACATCCACCAGTAGTCGACCTACAAACTCCCCACGACCAATATCCGGCGTCTTCGCCTCGTCCTCTTCTGGAAAAGGATTGGGGATCTCAATGGAGCAGCCCGATAGTTTCATTACCTGGCTCCAGAGCTACAAAGGGACGGACGTCAGGATGGAGGTGGACAGAATGAAGAAATTGAGGATGTTACTGAGGCATGAATCCACTGGATGGGTTCAGGCATTCTTGGACAAGGGAGGGTATGAGCTTGTATTAGCCAGGTTACAGGATCTCCTAGATATCGAGTGGAGGTACATCTAATCTGTTCTTGACATAAATTAGTTAAACTGATGAACAGGGAAGAACAGCACGACGACAAGATGCTGTACGAACTATTGAGATGTATCAAAGCACTCACCACTACCGAGATTGGAAAGTCCGCTCTTCGACTACATTACCCCAAACCCTTCCCCGCCCTCTCATCCCTCCTCTTTTCGGAAAAGAAACCAGGTGATCTAGCACCTAGGCAATTAATGGTGGAACTCTGGTTATACCTATTCGACCTATTCCCCTCCACATCCTCTCCTTCCTCGACAGGACGACAACCAGGCTCGAGGCCTACCTCAGTCCGATTCGATTCATCGCCCTTCGCAGGGGCTGGCCCCGATCGCAAATTGGTGAACGCAACAGACGATATCAGAAGTCTTCTCACGCCTGAAATCCCCGACCCTACAATGGAGCAACATTCTTTCATTACTGGTATTCACCGCCCTAAAGTGTTCAAAGCCTGGGTTGGGGAATTAAGTGATATTTGCCGAGATTATTTCTGGATCATGTGTCATGGTTCGAATACACTATGGTCACTTGATCAAGTGGATGAGAAGAGTGTAGAGAGACCCGTTGCGCCTGGTGGAGCTACTGGAGGTGTGGAATTTGAAGCTATGAACTATGTCGTGAGTTTCCTCCCATCCATCTCATCTGTCGTGGATAGAGAGCTGATCCTAGACGATGCACTTCAAATTGCTAAATGCTCTGTGCAAACAGCAGGCCATGGAAGATCGAGATAAAGCAAGATCATTGCATAATGACTTGCTCACATCCGGGATGGACAGGATCCTAGTCGTATGTCTCTTTCATTCTCCCTTCTTCCCCCTTACTTCCTTCCCCTTATCTCCTTCGATCCTCGGTCTGGACGGGAGTGAGCTGATGATAGACAATGAGAAAAGCATCAACAACATATTACCCGACTCTACATCTCGAGCTGGCTCGTTATGTAGATTTATTAAAGGGTGTATCGCCAAATGGGAAATTGCCTCATCTCATTGATCGACTGGTTGGACCTCCTCCTGAGGGTTTGAGGAGGTTTAGTGGTTCTGGATTCCTGTGATTGTAAGTTCTTCATGAATCTCTACGTCATGTCACGGTCCCGCGCCCCGCGCTCGGTTCTCTCTCCCACACTCCCGCTCTTCTCATAGCCTCTGTCCTGCCTCTTCAGCCTAGACGTGCTTAGCTGACATTCAGGCTCGACCTCGATCAATACACGCTTCCTGGCTGTACGACTACCCTCCTATCAAAAGGTTGGGCATGAACACTACGATCTTGCTTCCTGTATATACACCCCGGATTCGCTCTTGTACATAACACGACCCAATCTCTATTCCGCCATTACGACACTACGCCTTGTACCCCGGCATTCCGCATTCTTCCTGCATATATCATTTTGGGTCCGGTACGCAGATATGCATATGTATATATATGCTTCATATCTCATGCTTGTATGGTATTACTAATTGACCGCTGGGCGGTTTGTTGTACAACTCTCCTCAATGCCCTATTTACTTTACAACTTCATTGACTTCCCGATAATCAGATGCTGTCATCTCAGGAGTAATGTCCGAGACCTCAAGCCCACTTCTTTGGCTACTTCTGTTCGGCCTGCCCATACCAGCTATTCATCAGCTTAGACTCGCGCGAGCTGGATGAGAGACATACGTCAAGTGGACCACCGTGGCTGAAATTGGTAAATGATCCACGACGACAGACATACACGTAATAACTGATATCAGCTAAACCCCTCTTTCAGCAACGCCCTAGCGGACTTACTCATACGACCCAAATCCAAAGAAATCACTCAAAGCAGGGATTGGTCCCTCTACTTTCCTGACTACATAATCGGCTCTGCATTGATGGATTTGACCGTGCCGGATTATTACTATGTTTGCTGTTGGAAATTGACGGGAGAGAGCGGTTTTGAGCATTTGTAGGAATGTTTGGCGTTTCTGATATATCAGCCGAGAACTCTCGATGGTAGCCTTTTTGGACTCTCAGGCGTGATATCGGCTCATGCACCCGTGTGATAGGTGTTTTGCAAGGGAATCTAGAGGAAGGAAAGAAAAGGTAGCAGACCAAAGATAGGGACTTACGGTATGCATCGTTCCCTTCATGGCTTGACTGTTATTCCGCTTGACATCCCTCAATACCTGCCTGATGACTGTGTCGATGCTACCATCCCATGTCGAAACAGTTGACATCTTATGATTGCGATCTAGAATGAAGATTCCAGAAATTGGCCAAGTCGAGTATTCAAGGTGATGAGTTGACTGAATAAAGTGTTCGAGGTGTTTGGTGATGGGTGAGAAAACAGTATAGCGTATGGGCTGTAAATAGTGGAATTGAAAGAGGAGAAGAGGGGATCAGATATCCCGGAGTCTAGTCATATATAGATCTCCCCAAACTCACCCGCGTTCGACGCGTTTCGGACAAGCCGAAAGCCATTGTTCGGTTCTTCACCACCAAAGCGCCAGCGCTAGAGAAGAACAGAGGCGCATGGGACCCCAGTTACTTTCTTTCCGCAAACAAGACGCCTTACGTACAGGTAGAGGTATACAGAGGTGTCAAGGAGCCGAGGTGAAACGATGTCGGCATGAGATATGTTTGTGGTGCGGCAGAGGGGAAGGTGCGGAACAAAAGAGTGATACACGGGACAGGAACAGAGTCAGGAACAAGGTACCGGGACAGGAACAGTTCCTAGGAGATCGACAGCGTTACTTTTGTTTGGTTTCGGGTTTGGCTCACGCTTGTATAGGGAGCGGAGGGGTGAGGGACGGCCTAGACTTTAATGTTAGAAACTACCAAATGGATCAAGCGATATCATCCGATCTGATTGCTCTGGTCAAGGTCTGGACTTGATCGCATTCATCTTGACTTCCAAGTATATACTCAAGACTATGCTTTCTTGACTCCCCATTTGGTAGCGGGAATGTGCACTATGACTGGCTCCGCATTGTCACCTTCATATTGCGATACCCAGATGTTGTACCTTCCATCTTCCACCTCGAATTCATTCGTATCACCATTTCAATGAGATACCGGATCAAGTCGGCAGTCGACGTCCACTTCCTCCGATTGTTTGATATCAAGGGTTGACGATCGAGCGAGACCGATCAAGACACGTTCGTAATCGTTGGGACCCCTCTATACTATGTCGTTATATATCTGAGCCATTCGACTGGTCTTATTGGTACCGCCAATCTGGATCTCCAACTTGACATTGAAGAACCGAACCGATTGGCACGTGACTTTGAAGAGACACTATCAATGCGTTGCCAAGAATATGCTTGTCGTTTGTGTTATCTTTGGTCGAGCCGGTATTCCAAAATCAAGCCTGTATCACCGAGGTAAGCTCACATGATGATATTGGGAATATCCAGTTCAGACTCTGGGATCGAGTATGCCAAATTTGCAGTGAGCTCGGCTTCGCCAACAGGTGCGGGAACGTTGTCTCTTACACTGCCGATGTCGGACATAATTTGACGATGAACTCCATCCGAGAAGAAATAAGCTTCTTCACAAGCCCAAAGGGGTGTTCGACCAGAGTGCAAGCTGTATCTGGGTCGCTTTAGCCCTGTGACCCTTTGCCAACCCTTTGTATCGATGATCCATATTTTGACTTAAGCCTCCAGTGGTGTCGTCCTTTTCTACGGTCATTCACTCTACTTCACTCAACAGGGGGGACGCGATAAACCATTCGAAGCGAATCTCCATTTTGACTGCCTCCAGCTTGTGTGAACCGCATCTTCTTTCATCCTTCTCGATCTCGTTGGCCGAAGGCCGCTACTCATCTTTGGATCGGGAGTATGTGCCTTGTGTTGTTGGGGATTGGGTGGACTCGCCTTCGCAGCCGAACCGAGTGGATAAGGAATGGTCGCGTTATGCTGTATTTGGATATCGGTTTACTCGGCCACTCTCAACTCGCTAGGATACACCTTTGTCTGCGAAATCTCGACTCAGAGGTTGAAATCGAGAACTTCAGCAATCAGTTTCGGAGTATACGCCTGTCTGAGTTTGATCATGGCATACATCTGTCCTTACATGTTGTCCGATCTGGAGTGGGGATGGGGATTAAAGACTGGTAAGTAAATTACTCTGTTTGGAGGAAGTATAAGCTGATAGAAGGCCTCTTCTTCGGAGCAGGTTGTACACTTGCCTTCATCGTCATCTTGTTCTTTGCACCAGAGGTAAGTCTCCGATCAGTACTCTGTATCAAGGCTGATACGTTCAGACAAAGGGCCGAGCTCTGGAGGAACTTGACGAGATGTTTCAGCAAAGAGTGAAGGCTTGCCGATTCTCCAAATACGAGTTTACCAAGGATAAACAGCTCGCACAAGGAACGACTCTGGACGATAGGCAGTCAGTCTAGGTCGAGCCGAATGTCAGGCTGTATGTAAGGGTAGTGGCCGTGGAGTTTATGAGGAGTGTACAGCGCAACGAAAGATTCAAATGCATTTCGCGTCTTCCAGTCAGACAGCACGGCTTCTCTGCGCTCGAGTCTACTCGTGGCCACGCTAACGTGTCAGCTACCTCCTTAGGCCTCTGAAGATTTCTGGACTCACAACCTGAAGCGGCTCATATACCTCGTCAATGTATTTCTTCTCCTCCCCGCTCAACTTGATATGAGTAGCGGCTATTGTCAGCAACCAACCATCATGTTCAGTGGACATACCGATCAACTCCTTCAAACTGTCAAGATTGGTAGTACCGACAATAGGAGCGGTAATGAACTCATTAGCAAGTGACCAAGCAAGTGCCAATTGAGCCATGGAGATCCCCTTTTTCTGGGCGAGCTCTTCTACCCGCTCATTGAGGACTTGCTGGGATTTATGAGGTTCAGCTAGACCTCGTGATTTGTAACCCCTGATCCATCAGCTTCATTGGCGAGGAAGTGGGTGAACATGCGCATCGGTCTCTTGTCGCTTGGTAGCTGCTGCCTTCCATGGTCTGGTCAGGAAACCCCTAGCCAAGGGGGACCAGGGGATACATCCTACTCCGTACATCTGGAATTCAGCTCAGTCTACATTCAGATCGGTCCAACTGACCTTAAGAGTAGGCATCATCTCCCGTTCTTCCTCCCTGTATGCGGCGTTGTGGAAGTTCTGCATGCTGATGAAGGGGGTGAGGCGATTGGTTATTGCGTAAACTGGCACCGGTGAGTCATCTGTCAAGAAGTTGAGGACAACTTACTTTGCATAGCCTGGAACTGGTATGCCCAACAGCTAAGGGGTAAGCTTGATGAAAGTGTCGAGCCTCTGCAAGCTTACCTGGACATTCCGACGTATCTCACCCAGCCGGCCTGGACTACATCGTGAAGCGCTTGCATCTGCTCATCAGCTTGACTGAAGATCTGTTATCCACAGCTTACAGTCTCTTCGATTGGGGTATTGTAATCAAATCTGAGAATCAGAACTACTACCAGAACGATTCGCTTGAATACGTACCGGTGACATTGCAAGACATCGACGTAGTCGAGTTGCAACCTCTTCAAAGAAGCTTGGATAGAATCAAAGATGTGCTATACATCAGCTCAATCCCCACTGATAAAAGTGAGCTGACCTTTCGGCTAAGACCGTGTTGATTAACCTTTGCCTCGCCGACCGGGTTGAAGCATTTAGTCAAGACGACGTAGCTTTCCCTAGGCGCCTGAACGTCATTAGTGAAATCCAAGTGGACCATATGAGATGTAGGGACTCACTCCAATCTCCTTGAGGGCTTTACCAAGGACGACCTCAGATGCTCCGTCAGAATAGCTCTCAGGTCAGCTCTCGGTCTGAGAGCGTAGCTAGCGTTCGACTTACGTGTTAGCAGTGCTGCTCATCAGCTTGGGGCATCATTGATAATCATGAGCGTACTCAAAGGTGTTGACTCCCTGCTCGTAGGCATATTTGATATGCTCAATACCAGTCTTTTCATCGAGACACCACGGTAGTACGCTGATATCAGCTGTTGCAGTCCACGTCCAGGTATGGCTTACTTCTTGTCTCCGTATGCTGCACCATTTTGAGCTTAACCAGTCGTAGGTGAGGACCATCGCGACTTACACATGCATCCTCTGCATGGTCAGCTACGTCTGCTTTGCGATAGAGGCCTAACTCACAGGATGATCTTTGAGACTTTAAGACCGCTCTTGCCGAGTCGGACTGGGCGTCAGTTTCCTCCCATCCAGCTGGTCACAGGAGATCGTACCATATTCCATCTTCTGTTCTTGTTCTTGAGACATTGTGTATAGGTATTACGATTGCTTGAATGGAATATTGTAAAGTACAGTGAGGGCAAGGGGTATCAATAGCCCGAGTCAGCTCCTCCACTCGACCTCCACTTGACCTCCACTTTTACATTAATCCACGTGTACTATATATACACTTGTTGACCCTTTCAATGGAATCCCCTTCGGCCATGGACCGTACGCTCATCTACCATGCTCATTCCATGCCCGAAGAGATCTATCAAGCCTTTACCGACAATCTCACGCATAGATTGAGTTAAAGCCACCATCTCATCTTTACCGAAATCGCTCACCCTCACGGCAGATTTAACGGCTGATTACTATCCTTAGATCTGCTTACAAAGTTGAATAATGAGGCCGCCGGCCAATGCCCCGACCCCTTTAAAGGATGTTCATTTCCTTCCTTTGATCAACCGAATGTAAAGTCGCCTTCCATAGGATGGCGCATTTGTTCAATATCCGGTACAAGAGTCTGTGCTGTGCTTCATGTTCATATCATCGACATCATCATTCACACTAGCTATAATGAAACAGATTATGGAGAGGATACCGAATTCGATGTCGACTGGAAATTCGGGCGATGGCAATCCGGCGAAAAGACCGAGCATTTACAGTTCACCTTCAATTTCGGCCTCGAACTCGGGCTCAGGTTCGACTAGCGTGACGTTACCAATGTCTCTGGGTAGTTTACTAAATAATCAACATACAACGGAGAAGGAGAAGGAGGATAGGATAGTCAAAATGTTATCACTCAACACCCAAGCTTCACATGCCAATCTTCGACCTGTCCCACTCATCTCGAGCTATCGATCTCCATCTACTGAGGGATCATCGGGGTCTACTCCATCACAACCTCGAACCCAGGTAGACGCACCAGGATACGGTCTATCCGATACAGGGAAAAGAGCTCGAGAAGAAGATGAGGAGGAGATCCAGTATTTGGGTCGAACGCCTTCAACATGGAAGAAATGGGAAGCGTCAGGGGGAGTGAGGAGTGAGAATGGATCTCCATACTGTTATGCTTATGATGATGCTGGTCAGCGTGAGTTCCCGTCCTCTCCATGAAAAGCTGATGAGTAGGATATAAACCGGAACTATCATTCGTTTTCATGATTCGATTAGTCATTGCCGCATCGCCGAGAACGAGGTTATCACTTGCTTCTGTGAGTTCTCCTTTCCACATATTTGAAGTGATGGAGTAGCTAATCATAGATATATCAAGCAATAGAAGAAAGGTGGCCTTATTTCAAAGATCACGATATCACAACTTGGAAAGTAAGTTCATCCCCTCACTCGAGTGACAGTGAGGCTGATAAGTAGAATTCAGTCAGACATTGCCTAAGTTTCAACCCCGGTTTCATCAGTTTCGATCGATCAACCGCATCAAGTGATCAGCGAACCGAAGGAGGAGGAGGTGGTGGTGGTGGTAGAGGAGGGTATTGGACGTTAGCAGAGGCTATTCAGGTATGTCCTTTGGCTTCCCTTTCCTCATACGTAGCTGATGATTAGACCAGCATTCCAATACCCCTGTCAAGTCCTGCTGGGCCTTATTGGCGGTCGAACCCCGAGTCACTTTCCACCGATGAACCGCACAAGTCGAAATCGAGACCCACCCGTTATCATGATTTTGCAAATACCAAAAGTCGACATGTCATTCATTCGAAACCGTACCCCGATGCGGAGGTATCACCCACGATAGTACAAGATCAATCTCTTCATTCCTCCCCTCAGAACGAGTACTCTCCATATCAACAACATCCCGCGCAGAACTACTATCCACACCTTGGATCGAGGTCGTCTGCTACACCCTCCTCCTCTAATCGATCTAGTCTAACTCAAGCGAGTGACCTTGGGATCGAAATGAGCAGGGCGTTCTTAGCTGAGAAACCTGATTTGGATCATATACTTGATGTTGATATGGTTGCTCCTGGGCAGTGATTGATGTATGGGAACGGTCGGGACTTGCCCCTTACGTTCAATCCGTCCTTTCCTCCTTGAAGCGCCCCGACTCTTATGAATCTGCAGTCCCATCTCCCCATCTCTCCTGTCACCCATTGATGGTTCAGTTTAATTGCAAAAGTGTAAGTAATGAAGCATCTGTGAGGAAAATGACCTCTCCACTCGTCACATGGGTCAGGCAGACAGTCAGGCAAGAATTCGCAGATGAGGAGCTGTGTCCAAAAGGCATGGAGGATGATAGTGAGTGAGAGTGACCCTCTGAGGAAATAGCGAGCAGAGATACTGAATCATGTATGCTGAATCGAGCAAAAAAAATGACTTGCCAAGCGGTCGTGGCAGCCAAAATGAACGCCGACAGACCTGTCGGAAACGTGTGACATCCAATGCGCATCGCTAGCGGACAATCAAAGTCATCGCACATTAACGGCTGCGACTAGGTTCCAGAGCTGCGACCCGGCGAACCGGCAATATTGTAGGCGAACGTTATTTTTCTGCGACAGCGGAGCCACCGACTTTTTGGACGGCAGCGTCACGATATTCGATATGATAGTCATACGCATAACTATTGTAATGGTCGGCTTGAGCCCCAGGTGGTCGGTCGCTCACCTCCAGCACTTGCTGATGACTGTCTAATGGGCAATGGCGGCTCCGGGGGAGATGACAAGTATAAAGCGGAGAAATGGATTCCTCGGCTTACCACTCTTGGCGAGGAGCTCTTGTAGCCGAATAAACATTTGGTTCACGTACTCAGCACGGGTATGCGGTACTGGAATTTCGGTAGTGCATGTTACCCGTTGCAACAATCCCCCACTTCCCAATGCATGCCTGGTGCGTAAACCATGATTACCTTTCCCGGAAAGTGCGGGAGGACAACGTGACAAGAATAGGTCCTCGTCAAAGGTTTCACCTCAAACACCGTCCCCACGTAAGCTTATGGATAGCTACTCCACCGGAAGACTGAGACTCCTCAAGAGGAAATGGGGTGCAGGGCTCGCTCAATCCATATAACTTAGCTCACGGTCTTCTCATAGAGACTCTTCCCATATCAGTTCTCGCCCCTTTCCAGCCGATACCAATAGCCACCTAGTCGTTATATAGTAACGCTCTTGCCAAGCTCTACACGTCCTACCGACAAATACTACTTCTATCAACAATGAAGTCTGGACTATTCACCGTGATTGCAGGCGCTTGCTTCGCAATGGGGTCGCCGATCACCAGTGCCAATGCCAAACGGTCTGGACCTACGTCCGATCTCGAGGTCCTGCAGTACGCATCGACTTTGAAGAATTTAGAGGCAGCGTTGTACGAGCAGGCTTTGGCTAGATTTACCGCCAAAGATTTCGCCAGTGCCGGCTTTGCCGATTGGGTCCGCCCGAGAGTCTCCCAGATCGCCGAACACGAGTCCTCTCATGTTCAACTTTTATCTGGGGCGCTTGGTAACAACAGCGTCCCGCCTTGTCAGTATACCTTCCCTTTCGAGGATCCAGCCACATTCATTGGCTTCGCCACTGCCATCGAGAACATCGGTGTTTCAGCTTATGTAGGCGCGAACCAATACATTTCCGATCCGCTCCACAGGGTAGGTCAGCTGGATTCTGACGTGTCAGTACAGTGATAAGACCGCTTGTAACGACCGCACTTGTCACCGTGGCGATAAACACTTCTCAATCTTCTCCGCGGATTATAAACAAAGGGAAAAGACAGTCTGTCTTCCTAAATATGACCGCCCGTCATCTGTGAAACACTCACACCATAATCGGTTATGTTCCAACGTCTCAAGTCTGTGCTTGATAGAGCGATTCTTATTCGCCTGGGATGTCTAGCGTCTAGCCGACACCCCATCTAGCCTCTCTGCCCGCAAGTGGATCTTTCCTCTCACACTCAGCGTTCAGTACTTGATTACCTCTCGGGTATGCCTTCCAGTCTCACACTTGCGACTATCTATCCCATCCACACTGAACGACCATTCATCAACCAAGGATGAGCACCGGGATCCACACTCGCTTGGAAACCTAGCGCCTCCATTCGTCGATCACCATATTGCCGCTAGCCACAATATTGGACTCTTCAAGTGAGCACCTCAAGACCGTTTCTCCCAGGACTTGGCTTTGTATGATTAAAGGACGTGTGAACACTTCAGTAATGGGATATTGAGGGCTGTCTACATCGTCATGCCGCCCGGGGTAAGCCTTTCGCTAAACCATACTACTGCAAGCCTTCTGACTTCTGGAATAAGATCAAGATCCTGACACTAGCACGAGATTCGGACTGGGTGGTCCATTAATCGCAGCCGAAAATGACGTGACTCGCGACCAGTCAGTCCGCTCACTAAGTGAGCGGAAGTATTACTCACAGGGCGGTATGCGGTTTTTGCTACACCTTTGTTAGCAGGGTTCAACAGAAACAGCATTCCCGCTGGTTGAAGTGGAAGAGCGCGAATTTGACCATGCGTGCTCAGAAGCTAGACGGACGCGAAGCGATAATCGAGCGTTGTGTGGGCGAATAGAAAGACCACGAGAAAAGGCTCACTGCGAACCGGTTGTTCGTCTTCATTTGATATTGCAATCGGTGGAATCGGTTCACAACGGTGCCGCAAGTATCTCTTTTTCTGCTGCGGTTCGAGCTGGCCGGGTGCGAAAGCCAAGGCGGTCGAGCATGGTGCATGTATATGGGGCGTTGGTGCAGGAAGTGAGCGGACAGCCCTAATGGAAGTAATCAGGGGAAGGCTGAGTAGCATAGAGTAATTCCGTCTGTCCAGGCACGTTTCGTCGGTACGTGCGTATAGGACAACGGTCGTACATTGATGTCTGATACAGGCCTGCCTGAGTCTTCGGCCTCATCCTGTCCAATTCCGTCATCACCCTCCCTATCACGTGTCATTCTGCCATCTGATGCACTATTGAGGCTTAAAAAATCTTCTAATATCGCCTGTTGCTAGACGTTTGATCCGCTTTGGTGCGGAGGCAAGTGATGAGTCACGCTCATGCTTGTTGTCCACAGAGCGGCTGAGCTCCAGTGCCAAATGATAATCTTGATGCTGCTGGACTAGTGTATCGTGCGTTGGGTCGAGAAGATTGACTTGATGGCGACAGTCTGGGCACTTCCAGCTGTTGTCTGGTATCTCACTTTCGACCTTTAGTGCTCTGAGTGTTGGCTGCCGTTTGGGGGATAGGTGCGGAGATACTAAGTCGTGCTTGGTCGACGGAGCGCGTTCACTGCGACCAAGGAAATTGGTGATGGTCTTTTGACCATCCTCCATCATCTCGACCCCGGAGAACTGGAGTGAGAGCTGAGGAGTGGTCAGCTCTTGATCTTCTTCTCCCCGAAACTCCATGTTTGCAAATACTCACACTAAAGACGTCCATTGGTCCCTGATCCTGCTTGATCTCGGCACACGCTTCCGCCCATAGTCTCTTCGCCAGCGACACGATGGGTGACGGCGACGAGTACTTGTTGAAGCCATACGGAGCCTGTCGCGACCGGAGGTTGTTGCCATATCCATACCCAGTCCTCCACTTCAATACAAGCGTTTTAGGCCATAGTCCCGGTGACAATTCTCTCGCTTCTAGCAAACGAACATTTAGCTCCCCTGCTAGTAGGTCGATCCAGCGAAGCCCGTCCGAGGGTATGGTACAGGGCGGAATGAGGTTCTTGCTTGCTAGCATAGTCTTGGTTTTGCTTATTGACGTTACTTCTGTCTCGTCGATCCCCTTGCCAATTAGCTGGTGCCATGGCCGGGAACGTACGCGGATGAGATTGTAGATCCAGATGCTTTCCTCCCCGAATCGACTTTGCAGGGTATGCAGTGGTACCTGTCTGGCGTCAGTGCAAATGGGCAAAGAGTCACTCACAAAAGCTCGCCAACGGTTTCAGCCTGGAAATCATCTGCAACCGCACGGCCCAGTTTTCCACCTAGATTACGAATCTGATTGTTGGCACACAAGCCCAGGGTCATGTTGCATGACAGGCACGCACATCGGTGAAGGGAATATCTCTCAGGAATGGTGCGACAGCAGCACGACACAGCACAGTCTGCTGTCGTGGCTTCTTTACGCTTGAGCACAACTGCAAGGTCAGTCAGTAGGTGCCATGCACAGCGAAAGAATACACAATGTGTAGTGGGAACGCACCTTTGCCATTGCCTTATTATGGGCGATCCCGGCAGACGTAGTATAGTGCAGTCTCTTCCATATCGCCTGCCGCACGTCCATCATTATTTCTGCCCCAATCCGTAATGCCCAGTCACTCCAGCATGTTGTTGAAACTCCGATCCGCTGCGATGCCTCCTCCTCGTCGTCCGGCTCATTGTCACTCTCCATGTATTCAGCCAGAGTAGGTAGAATATGGCCCGCCTCGGTCCAGTCGATGGGTGGAGCTTGGGGGAGGAGGCTGTCAATACCCTCTGGTGCGTCTATGGGGACTTGGGCGAGGAAAGGATACGCCGCGAGAAGTCTACGGCTGACCATTGCGCTGAGATCCATGTATGCTTCGTCTATGCTAGCCTTCTCTGCGGCATCAGTAGAAGTCCCCTTCTTCACCTTGAGGCAGCTACAAGGACTCACGGACAATCCCGTTTGGCACCATTTCCTGGAATATCGCAATCACCTTTGTACTCTCACGCCGATATGGGTCTAGGCTGACCTACTCTGTAAGCCTAGTGAGAAAGGAGAGCGATGGACTGACTCACCTTGTGGGTTAGAACGTCTGCATCGTCCCAGTAGCCTGATTCTGTTTCTCCCGGCCGATAAGTAGCAGTGTGGACGATCATGACATGCGGACAGAGCTCCTTGGCTTCTTTGGGCCCCATTGTCGAGCATCTGTCCGTCAGCCTTCTGTGCCTTCTGTGATGTCCGACCTGCTCTGCGAACTCACCGCTTGATCCCATACTTTCGCGCGGGGTAGTTGACGGCGATGATGGTCTCCCACTGGATCACAATCAACGGAACGTCATCCGGCACTCCCAGCCGCACCGCCTCGAATTCTGACGGTCAGCTTACGGGATGTTTTGGGGTTGAAAGTGCTCACGAGCATAGGCCGCATCGATATCGCAGTGCGCTACGACACGAAGTGGGTTGCTGAGGATGAGCTAGAGTCGGGTTCCAGGGCATAGGTCACTAGCCTCGATGTCTGAGCTTTTGGGTGTAGGAGGTGTCTGAAGATGATCAGCTTAGGCAACGCTGGCACATGTCTCGGCAGACATACCTATAGGTCGGCCGAGTGATTGTTGGCTCTTCACGTCTAAAGCGGTTCATGATATAACATGTCTATTGAACGTTAGATGTTGTGCGACAGACTCTGGGGGAATCCAGTCAAGCGAAGATCGGGGAGTGAGCGGACTTAAATCGGAAGATCCCTCCCGTATGGATAATTAGCAGCGATCCCGTTTGCTCCCTCTCCTGACAGATCTCTCCTGTCATCCGCTCAACCCTGTCACATGATGGGCTCTGCTTAGGTCGAACCCAAATCCTACATAAGATTCAAAGCAAAGACGTACACTGACGGCCCTTCATTATGGCGCAATGAGGGTCACTTGACCATTGGACAGCAGTTAGATACCGATTCTGGGATGGGGGGAGGTCAATTGGGAAAACTCAAGCATGCATTAAAGGTCATTATATGATAGTACAACGCTCACTGTACCGCCCAGTACCATTGAAACAACTTTGGGCTCAGATGTTGGATATTAGATGAAAGATCGTAACGATATATGTAGACTTGTTTATGAAGGGATTATTTACGTTTATGCCCCCCACACCCTTGTTATATATAGACTCAATGCAAAATGTGTGATGATGATGCATATATGTCGTGTACATGAAGAATGAAGGAGCAATACTATAAACCCGGAATCTACCGTAATTACACAACAAGTATTAAAAGGGAGGGAGAAGAATGTGATGCTAAGCGTGGATTATAGGAAAATGAAGAAAGACCTTGGAAGAGATGTCGAATTGGTCGATATATTGGCCTAGGCCTAGTCGCTAGGTTGTAAAGCTTTGGGTTTCGTTTCCCCCGCTACCCTCTTTCTCGCCAATTTGATTTGTTCAAGGACAGATTTCTGATGTACCGGTTTAGGTATAATACCATCCGCACCCGCTTTTAGGTATTCGTCCTGGATATCAGTGGATTCTTCATACATAGAGGGGTGACGTACTTGATCTTCACGTAGGGCGTTTCCTGTACATCCCACCACGTAGAGAGGATTTCCCATTTCCCTTAATGCCCTGACGACCTCGACTCCGGACATGAATGGCATTTGGCTAAAACGTTAGTAATCCATCTTGTGACCAATTTCGACCTTTCCAGATAATCGGCCTGACGGCCTCTGAAGGGGGAGACTCACTTGTCTAGGAAACAAACATCAAATTTAGGTACTCCCGGTTTACCCTCTTGAGAATCTTTGATCATCCCCAAAGCGATTTTTCCATTTTCAGCCATTGTCACTTGATGTCCCAGGCGAGTCAACATCCGAGACATGAGCATTCTAGTTAAACTATACGTCAGCACTTTCGAAGTTGAAGAAGGGGTCAGGAGAAAGGCAGGAGATATTGGGAAGAAATAAGAGGAGAAAGACGTACCGATCATCATCAACGACAAAAGCACATAATGGCGGTAATTCATCCACAACCTTAGGAACAACAGTTCGTTTAGGTATTGAAGGCATATCGGATCCTCTTCTTGATGCTTCTCCGGTTGTGGATGACCAATCACTTTCTCTACGGATTTCATTCGCATGCGTTGCGTTTAGGGTTTGTTGATCTATTTGTTCGAAGGAGGAATCGTTTGAAGAGCCGGAATCTGGCGGTGGGTAGGTTGTCACGATTACTTCTTCTGTCGGGACTAGGTGTCAGCTTTCTTAGTAATATAAAGGATATATGCGATCGAGTGCTACGGACTAGAGATGCAAGAAGATGGAAGTGCGGACTCGTGTGAAGATGGAACGGGGTACATACCTGATTCCCGCCGTATCCTTCCAGAAGGCGTCCTACTCAGTAATGGCATACTCGACTCCGTTTCGTGCAATTTCGGTCTATCCGCATGACCCTGTCCTTCTTGCCCTTGTCCTTGACCACCGGCTTGACGTTGTCCTTGATCGATACTTCCAGGTTGACCAAACCCTCCAAGCGACGGGGGAGGAGGAGTCAAAGGCATCCCCTCACTACCTCTACATTCAATCCTATCGAGTGGATCATCCCTCTCCATAGACGGACTGACTATCATACTCCCACTCATTGATTCTTCATCAATAGTAAATACACCTTGTACCATCGGTGGTCTAGTTGCTGGACTTGTCATGTTTTTCGGTTTTGATTTGGGTTTCTGAACGGGGATGGCGTAAGGTAATTCAAACCAGAATACTGATCCTTTCCCATATTCTGAATCGACCCCCAAACGACCGTTACTGAGTCTTACGATTTGTCGGACGAGAGCTAAACCTAGACCTGAACCTTTACCTCCTTGGCGACGACCGATTTCAGTTTGGACATAAGGAGAGAATAGTCGTTGACTGTCATTAGCTCCTTCACTCATCTGTTGCCAGATTAGAGTGTGGTATGAAGGAAAGGTACTCACTCGTCTAGATCACCTTTCTTTAATCCTACTCCTGTATCGTGTATCTCAACCCTGACGATCGCTTTTCGATTCGCCTTGTCGACTTTCTGCTTCATCGGAATAGATTCCAACATCTTTGGATCACTAGCATGTCGAAGTGATTCCAGATGTATTGATCCCTTTTCAACATCCATACCTCCTCTCATCATCCCCATTTCCATTGATTTAGTCGAATCTGACGAAAATCGTTTAATTCCATCACTAGCAAAAGATCCATGAGAGAAATGTGAATCCAGTTTCTGTTTTTGTAGATTCTCCGCCGCTTCTTTTAAATGATCTTCCACTTCTTCATCTTCTTCCTCCGTATCGATCATTCTTGGATATAGTAATTTCGTAACTATCTTGACACCTCCTTCTTCTGTGAATTTGATGGAATTCGAGACGAGATTAGAAGTAATCTGCCTCAACCTCATTTCATCCCCAATAAACATTCCTCCCAATTTATCGATATCCCCATCTAATTCCACTTCAAATGTGATACCAGCAGCATGAGCTTGTGGTCGATGTGACATGGCGACTAGGTTGATTGATTTATGGAAATCGAATGGTTTACGAGCTTGGGCGAATTTACCAGCTTCCATTCGGTTGAATGATAAGACATCATTTAGGACTTTTTCCATTGTTGTCAAAGATCGGACTAGACCGTGAACCATTTCGTTCTGGTCGGCTTGGATGTGTTTAAAGACGTTTTCACCTTCGAGGTTCTGGACTGCGAGGAGGGCCGTGTTGAGGGGGACTCGGACCTCGTGGAAAACTGGAATCAGCGCTTGACCGACTGGAAGCGAGGGAGAGGGATGAGAGCGGCGGGATGTCAAGCCGTGACGCCGGATCCCATTCACTTGAGAACGATAGGGAGCGGGATGATGGGAGTAGTAACAGGATGGACACTTACTATACGAAACGAATCGCCTCTTTGAATCCGACGCTTTCCTCTCCATGACCTGAGCAGATTGTGTTGCCCTGTTATCAGTACCGTTCATCTCTCCCATATTTTCCAGCTTGAAATACATCTATATTCCCAAGCAAGAGGAATTAGACTAACCTATACTGTAGTTTGAGTTGTTGACGCATTTCAAACATATGTCTATCTCCTCTTTCCCTCAAAAAGCTCGTTCCAATCAAGAACGCATGGAACAGCGCAACTGCTCATCAGCCCCTTATTCCATCATGAAGTGTCAGGAGGAGAAGACTTACAATTAACCATATTCCTATAAAACAAAGTAGGAGCCTTATCTTGAGTCATCAACAATGCCCCAGCTAGAACCAACCACTGAACAGCTCCGATCGTAGCTAGTAGCCTACTTTGCCTCATTGCTAGTAATGCCAGTACTGGTTGACCGAATGCGAATCCTAGCATATTCAAGAAATTCTTTGTTCCGCAAGTATTGTTTGTTCCGAAGAAATGACATCGGTAAGCTTCGATGATTACTACGTCTGCTAGGACCCATGAGGCGCCTGCTAGGATGGGTTGCCAGATTCGATTGTACCGTCGGGGATAGTTGAATACGATTAGGGGTAGGAGTGGGATTGTGAATAGCTGGACGTTAGGTATGAGAGATCAAGGAAATGAAGGAGACGGAGAACTTACACCTCCAATACCCAAGTAGGCAATATAGATAAAAGGCGTAAATTGCGGTTGTAGACCGGTAGACAATGCCCAGGAGATGAGGAAGAACAGAGCAGAAGCCATAGCGCCAAGTTTACTCTGGAACCAAGACTATTCATTAGTTGTCTTTCTTATGTCCTTAGTCGTCCGTCTCGCGACCGATGACCAAAGGTTACTGACCTCCTTGATGAATGCTCGTTCTTTCGCTGCGTCTGTGTATTTTGAGTTGAAAAAGTAGGCGAGACTTGGCCAGACTGTTATGAATATGAATTCGTATAGCCAGGAGGTTTGGATCCAGTGTTTCCATTTTGCCTACTTGTCAGCTACCGCCTTATAGAATTCGAGCTCTAAACTTCTCGTTGTAGAGAGTGATGGGTCAGGAAGAGCAGGATAAGACTTACAGCTTCACCCCGCCTATCACCTTTTGTACTCCCTCCCGCTCCATGTTCTTGATCATCTTCATATTCCCCCTCCCTTTCTTTCCCCTCTTTATCCTCACTTTTCCCAAATAACGAAGACCCCTCTTTAGTAGTAGGACCATGTGTTCCCGGAGTCCTATTTGTTGATCCAGAATCACTCCTCGCTGCCAACGGTATCACCTGCTCGAAATCATTCTCAACAACAACAGTAGCAACAGGTTCGAAAGGTCCTTCTTCATCCTCTCCACACCTTGATCCACCGGGTTGTCCACTCCCTTTTCCCCTTCTCCAATTATCTGGAGAGATACCATCATTTTTAATACTATTTCCTGATTTTAGGAAATTCCTAAACCCCCTTTTCCGCCTTGAAGCAGCTACTGGATCTATCAATTCCAAGGGAAGGTGATTTCCGGAAGGAGAACGCATTCCGTGTGCATCGTTATATGTGAATAAATCCGTGTCGGCGTATATACCACTCCCATGAGCTGATTCTGAGGTTGTTGATGGATGCGTAGGGGCGGTGAGGTGGCGTCGAATGGATGCCCATACGGATGCTAGGGTATTAGGGTTGGACTCGAATCGAGTTCGTTGGGCTGGTACAACCTCGTCTTCAACTTTGGCCTTGCGGAGTCGTTCCATCGTGTCCGAGTTAAAATGAACGGGATTATGCGAATTGATGTAATGAATGGTTTGTTGACGTCGTATCTATGACGAGTTGCGGTGCGGTGCGGTATCGCGTCGTTCGTTACCTCCTTTCGTTGATTCAAATCCAGCACGAACGTCCTTTAAAAGCAGCAACTTTACTGAGTAGCATAAAGGCCCGAATGATTGATGCTTGAATACGAGTGTCGAGTACGAGAACGGATCAAATCGGGAGTCGCGAAAGGTGATACAACTCGGAAACACGGGTAAACCAGATAGAGTTTCGTCGTTGTATTGAGTTTGAGTTTTCGTTCCTGCCTCTTTGGTCAAAGGTGACAATTGCGTAGTCGACTGATCTCACCCCGAAGGTGCAGTATCGAGGGATTGGATGTATCTGACGAGTACTGAGGACTAGAGGATAGAGTGACTATGAGACTATGATAGGTTGAGATGTGAAACAAAAGTAATAGGTCAACGCGCTAATTACTGAGATCTACTGTCACTCACTACAGACTCTATTGGTTTTCACGTAAACTGAGCTCATACAGTGGGATAAGGGGTAAAGAGAGAGGGAGAATCGTAATAAGGTACAGGCACTTTCCCTGCGTCCCTGTGCTGTAAATACCCTGATCCGCCAAGTTGGAGATATGTAATCAGCCGAAGTGGTTTGGGAGGAGTCAGTAGGTAGAGGGTGGTGCAGTAAGTATCTTGGATATCTGAAATGGCTCTTGAACCGGACACCTAGTTATTTGTTACTGGGTAGAGTGGGCTCGTAGGTTTGATGCAAGATGCATCTGTTGTGGGTCATTCCTCCCATCCCTATGGGTGATGATAGGCGTTTCGTATAGGATGACGTACCTTTGACGGAAGCATCCGAAGCTGGAATCAGGATTCGGGCAGACTGCTCAATTGATTCACTCCTTTACTAGCACCAGTCACAATGTGGTCGACATCGATAACAGGTAGAGGTCTACGTACCCTACCATTCCGATCCAGTCGACTCATCAATCCCCAATATCGTTCCATACACAGCTCCATCCCCAATCTCCGACCAGCAAACGAAAAGTCCCTCCCGGTGGAAGGATCAACCGATATCTCCCATTCATCCTTTATCTCCTCCGCATCCCCTTCATCCGATTTCAACCCACTCCAAACTCCATCAGCTGGTCAAACAACCTCGTCACCCTGGCAAGGATATATTTCACCTACAAACTCTCATCTCCTTAAACTCATCTTACCTCTCCCTTCATCTAAATCCGATTTCAAATGGACAACAAACCCTTCCACCTCAAGCTCTACACCCCAACCTACTGCTTTTCTACTACATCCAAGTCAACCTTTATCTCATTTATCGAGATTGATAGCTGGGAGTCTACCTGTTAAATTTAGGGATTGCGAGCTTGAATATCTAGCTTTAACGGGACAGGAGGATGATTTAGATTCACATTTACGAAATGCGGAGGAGGAACAACAGGGGATCTCAAAAGAGAGACAAGAGGGAGGACCACATTTAGGAGAGAGAAGAGCAACAAAAGGGAGATTTCAGGAAGTTTCCTGGTCACAAGCTACCGATCTATCAGATTTCGTAAAACAGTCATGTCTGAATGAGAAATTCAAGATAGTCATTACTCCCCGCTCAATCGGAGGGGAAGTGGTCAAAGGGGAAGAGGAAGGAGGAGAGAAGATGGGAATGGAGTTGGAAGTGGTTATACCGAGTTTTGCGAGTCGGACCACGTACCTGAGGAAGAGGTTGTTGGAGTTGACAAAGGGGTTGGATGAGATGACTAGGAAGAAGAAGTCGTGAGTCAGGCCGGAGGCCGTCAATTAAAGCTTTGAGGCCGGTAGGCCGCCATAAGATTGAGAGTGACGCCGTCAGGCTGAAGCCTATCCGCCGGTGATGAAGTGGACGCGAGGGGAAGCAGATGTGATGGTCGGTCGAGGGCGGGTATGATCGAACGAAACTGCGAGATCAAGATAACGGGAAGAAAGCTAATATTCAGAATCGACACAACAGCCCACAAAGGTGCCCAACGACTCTTCGTAGCAGGTCTATCAGTAGGAGCAATATACTGGGGTGCAGTCATTCGATGGAGTGAGTCTGGGTCTCTTTTTCAGTATGATGTGTGAGGGACTGACGGGGTAGCTTTCTTTACAGATGCTGGATGGGATGTTATGGAGCCTGTAAGTTCATCTTGCTTCTTACACCTTAATCTGCCAGATCAGCATTCCCCATGTCCATGTCCTTCTCGGTTTCGCCTCGTTCAGACGCAGGCCTAGACCATTTCCCTCATACAATCCTCAAACACCCTTCCTTATGACTCAGCCTACCGGCGTAACTACATTCCTCCCTATCGGCTAATCCATCCATCGGCCTAGTGGCCTCCTACCCACATCTCGGCCTACGGCCTGCTGATATCAGGTAACATGGGCAACAGGTTTTGGAGCTCTCCTAGCATCATGTTCCTTCCTAGTCTACCACAATCGAGAAGTGTCCTACTCTTCCCTACTCGACTTATCAATCTCAGCCCGTCAACGCAGATTATACGATCAACACGGTCTCAACATCGAACAATGGACTGAAAATGTTGCTGAAGCTAAAACTCTCCGGAGGGAGATTAGTAGGATAGCGGCTGATTATGATATTGAGTGGAAAGGGGATTTGGAAAATTTAGAAACTTTAGGAGAGGGCAATAGGTTGGAAGATATTGAAAGGGGTGGGAATGGGGGTAGGAGTGATAAATCACTTCGTGAATCGAGCAATAGCGACACCAAGCCCAAGACCAACGAATCAAGGTCGATATCGGAGGATGGGAAGGAAAGAAATAGGAAATTGGATATAGACGCAACGATCAATGAAGCATCAGATCTAGCTGAACAAACTGAACATCAGAGGAACAAGGAACAAGCCGCACAGAGGAAAGGTGAATCATTGGAAGGTGAGGGTGGGGGTAGGAGTGATGGACGTGGATTGGGTAGTAGAGAGAGGATGGAGAGGGAGAAAGAGGGTAGGGAGAGGGGAAAGAGGATTGCTGGGAAGAATCAAGAGAGGTTCGAGTGACCGAGCAGGGCGATAGCCCGCGAGGTGGATTGCAGAGAAGGGAGATAGCCCGGTGAGATGGATTTGAAGGGAGATAGCCCGGTGAGATGGATTGGAGAGATGTTCTTGAAGCATGGATCCAGCTATTGTAGATTCAGAAGGAGAGAAATGTGGATAATCTAGAGATTAGATGGTGACATTCGATTGTATCGATAGTAAAGCTCGCATCGCATGTAGTAACGATAAACTTGATGTAATACACGATAATATCATGCTTTTGGTTTGAAGTCTATCTACAGTATCTACTTTTGATCTCAATGAGCTACCTCTTCAAACATGTTCAATTAGGTAGAACTACATCCCTCGACTCCTATTCAGCGCGACGCCCTCGCCTGACTTAGCTCGGACTACGCCCTCACTACGCCAAAGACCTCCTTCCATCCAAAAACAATTCCCCCAATTCCCCCACATCTTCCAATCCCACTTCCCCCCTCCCACCCAATTTCGCAAGTATACTAGCAGGCGTCAAAAGCTGTAATGAATACCTCAAACTAGTCTTTTCACCCCTATCAGCCAAATGTTCCAGAGCTTCCTTTTTCAATACAATCCCTTCAACTCTAGCCCTAGTTTCGAGGACGACTCGAATTTCATCTCGGGTGTATGATTGAGTTTTAACAATCATACATCTATCCAGTAGATCGATTGGGAGTCCGTGTGGGGATAAGATACCTTGGGTATCGTAGACTGAATCTGTTCCTCGGATTGTTGTTATACCGCGGTTGGAAGCTAGGACGACGTAGGGTGAGAGTGGGGATTCGAGGGCTCGGTTTAGGTAGGTGAAACATTCCATGTCGAGCATGTGGACCTGGAGTCAGTCCACGAATGCGAGCGAAGCGAGCATGAGCGTTTTGAGCAGCGGGAGCTGCGAGGTCGGACCTAAGAGGGGTTGAGGTAGGGATATATGAAGGATCTTGCGACACAGGTGAAAGAATTGGAGTAGAGTTGGTGCGAGGCTGCGCCGGCTAGAGTGATAGACAGGGCACGAGATGGAAGTAGGGAGATTGAGGATGGTGATGAAGCAGAATGACAGAAAGACTCACCTCGTCGATAAACAATACACCAGGAATCAATTCCGCAACCCCTTGCTCAATATACTTATCCACAACCTTATTAATCTCTCTCCTCAATTTATCCGTAACCTCCGTCCTCCCTCCCTTGACAAGTTGTCCCATAACACTCATAATATCCTGCCCACCCTGAGGCCTAGCATTCGCCATATCCAAATCATGTAACGTAACATCCTGTACCAATTCCTTTCTCTTATGAACATCTCCTTTTGGTAGTGGGACATATTCCTCAGCTTCTAAATCGTATTCGGAAGCGTACGCGTCTGATCGGCCTACTCGTTTAACAGCTCCGGTGTTGGCTTCAATGTAGATTACGTCGCCTACTACTACTCTTTCTTTTTGGAGGGATTCGTAGACTGAGGGATCTAGTCGGAGTTGTTTGGTTCCTTTTACCGTTTTTAGGCCTACGATCACGTGCGAGATTGTTTTGCCGTAGCCCGAGAGTGGGTTTTCGGCTTCGGAGGGAGTGAGTTCGGTGACTTCTCCTTCGTAGACTTCTTTGGTTTCCTTGATTCGGAGGCCTGTTGTTAGCGCGGGGCGTGGGGAGGGGGGCTGGGAGGTGGTATTTCATGTCAAGAGGTGACAGCTCTCCTTCATGACATTCTCAATTCTCGTATTCAAGCCTCAAGGGCTAAACCCTATCCAATCCAAGCCTACTCCACAGCTCCTCACTTCCTAGCAATAGATCTACCTCCTCCTAGTCCTGAGAGCGCGATTCCAGACTCTGTAATAGTCCCGGCCGTAGTCCATTCTGACCCACTGAACCTAACAGAAGATGTCACTCACCAATAGCTCGCCTGAAAGCACTACTCAACACTTCCGTCTTCTTGACTTCTCCCGAGTAGACCTCTGACCCGACCATTGCGCAGAATGGGACTTTTGAACCTAATTCCTGGCTAAGAGCGAGCGCAAGAGCGGTCTGTATATCAGCATAGATCTCATTCACCTAGTCCATGGAGCTCAGTGGCTGAGCAGTCGCGCGCCTCGCCTTGCAGCTCGGTGGCTCGTGCTCTGTAGGCCTGTCTCGCTCTTCTCGCACTTCGTGCTCGAAGACTCACCTTTCCAGTCCCAGGAGGTCCCACCAACAATAACGGTCTCCCACTATGCCTTCCCATCTTCAATAAACTCAAATGCAGCCCCAATGCTTCCCTAGCCTGTACTTGCCCAACGAACCCCTGACTTAATTCCATAGCACTCCCATCATCCGCTAATCCCAATCCTTTAATATGTGAATGAGTTGCTATTCTAGATTCACGTTGAGTAGTGGGTGGTGGTTGTTGAGTTAAGATTGTTGGACCTGATGATGATGCTGGTGTTACTGTTGGTGGCTGTATTGATTCTGTCATTGTTGTATAGTGTATAGGTATAGGGTGGTTGAGAGAAAGGAATATGGTTCATAGAGTAGAGAGTAGTTGATGCACGTGAATATATATTTATGATATTTAATTTGATTTTATCCTAGAATGTCTTAGTTGATCGATTACACTATACTATACCTTACTATCTATACTATACATCAAGTATCAGTGGATAGCACTCAAGTAAGTAAGCAGAGATAGGCGTAATTGTGTAAGCTAACAGTTAGAATGCCCCGTATACCACCTTTATCCCGCTTACTGCGCCCAACAACAACAACGACACCACTAGCACAAATGTTCACACCCATCGCCCGAACAATGGCATTACCACGTATAACCCCAACATTAGCCCAATCAACATCGTTCCTATCATCCCGACCCTCAATCCTATCTCTCGCTAGTACATCACAAATAGTCCCTGGTCAGATAAGGACATTAGCGTACGGAGCTATGTACCAACCTTCTCAGAGGAAACGAAAGAGGAAGCACGGGTTTTTGGTTAGGAGTAAAGGTGGTAGACTTGGACGAAAGACACTTGCAAATAGGCGGATTAGGGGCAGGAGGTTTTTGAGTCATTAGGCGAGGCCGGGGGGTCAAAGCGTGTAATAGGCTGAGCTGGTGTAAAGAGGTCGGAGGGAGATGAAGGTGTTTGAAAGGCAGTGGGAGTGGATCTCTGGCTTGAGTCGGAGACGGATCAGTGGTCAGGGTGGCGGAGGACGTAGATGGCGTAGGAGTGTACATTGCATAGGAGGACAGACTCTAAAGCCGACAGAAGATGATAATGATGATGTATACGTATCACCTCTTCTATCTCGATGGACGCCAAGAATAAGATCGTTGATGGATCTGAACAGTCGACTGGATGGACTTGTCAACTAAATGTAGGATTCTTCATCAGCTATCTCGTCATCAGCTATCTCGTCTTTGGGTACAAATGGTGAAGACCCAAATCACTGATATCTCTGAGAGAAGAAATCGTCAGGGACCGGGTCGAAGGACCAAGATGATGGAGGGTGAGAGGAGAGGGAGGAATTCTGGTCGCAGAGGATTTGCATCAATAATGCATTGCAAGTATTCTACTACCACCTCATGGTCTTTCATTGATATCACCTCTAAAACGGCTACCTCGCCTGGATCATTCTTGTCTACCAAACCATTCTCCTACAATCAATTGGCGCTGCACCGCAGTACCTCGCTACCTCGCTACCTCGCTAAACAACCCCAAACCTCCTCAATACCCTACCCACCTGAGCCCCTCTACTCACATCAACAGCCTGTTTAACACCAAACAATCGAACAGTCGTATCCCTCCAAACCCCAACACTAGTAAGCCCAGCAACGTATATATCACCCCATAACAAAGACGTAAACCAAATATGTGATTGTGTAGACCATTGAAACTTTCTAGATTGTACCGGAATAGACGGGGGGAGGTGTTCGAGAAGTGATTCGAATGTTGTTGAATCTTTTAAGAGGTTGAAGATTTTGGAAGAGGGGGCACCGGTTGGGCGTTGAGTATCTTGGATTTTTGGGAGGAGCTCGGATATCGCCACTAGGACTGGATCTAGGGGGAGGCTAGGACGTCAGCGAGGTTCGACGGAATCGAGCCGTGAGGCGAGACGTGACGTGGATGGAGCAGAGTGGGTATGATGGGGTCAGGGTGTGGGTGGGGTAGAGTTGAATGCGATCCGAATGTGATGTAAAGTTGGATGCGATCCAAATGTGATGGTAGAGGGTCCGTGTCAGGGATGAAAGAAAAACAGAAAGGAAGAAACCGAGAAGACGTACCCCTTCTGCCAACTCGATACCCATTCCTGAGTAGGTACATATCCAGAAGGTCCAACCCCAGCAGCCGCAATCCCCAATAATTCCTCATCACCCACATCAATCTCCTCCGTTTCTTGTGTAGAAGGATCAACAGCCCTCATTTTCCCTCTTGCCTTCTCACTCATCTTTGTTGAAGTCGAGGTCGAATTAGAGAGGGAGAGGGGATCAACATTATTCTCTCCAGGGGTAATTATTGATAATCCCGGATCTCGAATTTCATCCATTGGAGAAGGCTGATCGGATGTAAGTCGGGGTATATCTTCTTCTTGATCGTGAGTGGAGAGGAGAGCAGCTTTTTCAGCAATCATTTCCATTTCCGAGTTGGTTCGTTGTAATCCTTTAGGTGCGTCTTTTTTGGCTTCTACAGCTATATAATTAGCTCGAGCCGGGCGAGAGCGTTTAGTGAGTGAGGCAGGAGTCTAGGGAGGGGTGGAAGGAGAGGGATAGGTAGGAGAAGAGGAAGAGAAGAGGAAGAGGTAGGAAGAAGAGAGGACGTACCAGCACGATTGGCTTTCTTTTTCTGAATATCCCTCAACCCCGACATAAGCGTGAATGTCGCTAGGGTCTGGAAATCCTGATGAGACCTTAGGACCGAGTAGACGAAATTTGGGTTTTCTAATACGTCAGCTTTTGCCTCTATAACAAGAGAGAGTAGATGACTGGATATATGAGAGCAGAAGCTGGAAGGAAGGACATACCATTAAATTGATGATATAAAATCGAATTGATAGTTTCCAACAAATAATAAACCAATCTCGGATGTCCTTCATCCGCAAGTAAGAATGAAGGTGTTGAAAAAGCTTTAAATAATTGCATGAGGCGTGTTGAAGCTTGAACACCGATATTTCGAAGGTGAGGGGATATGTTTGATATTGAGATCGTCAAAGCTGGGAAGAGGGGGTTGAGACCTGGGGTTGTTGCTATTGAGTATATTGACTGAATTTTAGCTTTACTCTTGATAGCGTACTGCCGAAATCGAATCCCTACTTGTCCAAAGCTGAGGCAAGGGAGTGGATTTGCGGTATTTGATATTGTGGGGACTCACGACAATCAAGAAATCAGCTGCACTACCCGCAACAGCCCATTTCGCCGGAACACCCAATTTAACACTCTGATTCAAACACATTGCGAATGCCTGATCCGCACTAAGAGTCTGGAGGACATATGAAAGTAATCTCAATAAACCATGGTTGGCGGGATCATCTTTGAGCTCGAGTGAAGTGAGGAGAATGTAGATTGTTATATCTACTGCTTTTCCTGAATCGTATAGGTAGGCTCGGAAGCGCTGATATCAGTTATTTTTCGAGATCAAGATCGAGCCCCGAGATCAAAGATCGAGAAGTAGAATGGGAGATCGAGAGGTAGTGATGGGAGATGGGACATGGGTACGATAGTGATGGACAGGAGACGCAAGATGGAAGTTGGGGATGATGGACGTACTTTGTTCAAATCGATCATTCGCCAGAACAACATGACTACTGTTCAGCCTTCGACAGTAATGAACCCGAGATATGCTTACAAGTCTCCAGAATGTATGGGATCGGTTTCTTGCTTCCTGGTAGATACCCATTGACGACTTGGGAATGTTCTTCCAATATACCTAGGATACCTTGGAGGATAAATGCGAAATCCTCTTTTCGGTGCTATCATCAGTCTTTGTCCCTGCACTCCGGTGTCCCAAGTGTCCATGTGGCAAGAAACAATCCCAGCTGTCGCTGGAACTCCACCTAGTGGTGGATGACTTACAAGCTTTGAAACGAAATATCTAAACGCATTATCATCCTTCCCCTCCCCCATCCCCACCTCCGAAGAAGGGGTAACCTTCTTGTAATCAAGAGCGACCAGTAACGTCATCATACTAGCTCTAACCAATATCCTCCTCTCTTCCGCGCCCTTGGAGATGAGGTGATTATAAGGTATTTGGCCCGTTACGCCATTTGCTTTTGGAGAAGTTAGGGATGTGTTGAGTAATGAACAGAGCAGGGAAAGGACTAGGCGACGTTCGAGGTGATGCGTTAGGTGTTCTAATGGTTGATTTGGGGTTGTTGGGAGTGAGGAGGGGGTTTGATAGATTGTCGTAGAGAGGAGGATCATTAGGAAGCCTACGGGTTCAGTCGATTCTCTTTGTATGATTGGTTATTGAGGTGGAGAGGGGACGTACGAAGAACTTCTGTCTTGTTTCGATCTAATTCGGCGGAACTGCCTACGTTTACTGTACTCCCAACTCCCTTTTCCCAGATCACATACTGCAAGTCAGCCGTGTTCTTTGTCGATTCGAACTGTAGTGCGAGGCAGGGGAAATATGAGGAGGAACGAGGTTCGATCGAGAAAGGCAGCAAGAAGGGAAGAAGGATATGGAGACGAGACTCACATTGATCTTATCCCCATCCAAACCCTTGACACTTTCCGGGACAGTGAAACCCGCACAGAATAGGAGGTCGATTGTACAACTAAACAATCTATCGATTAAACATGGGATCGTCTCTTCCTTATCTTCTTTCTCTTCTGGTTCTGAAGTATCGTTGGCGGATTGTAGTGGATCTTGAATCTCTGAAGACGTTTTCTTCGACTTCGACTTTGGAGGGTTACCAACTACCGCTTTAAATGCCCTTGCTCCTTCATCGCCTGCTCCACTGATATCCCCTCCTTCATCCTCATCATCACTATCTTCAATCGTAAATTGCCCACCATCCTCATCCACTCCTCCTTCAACCGGTGACCCATTTGTACCCTCGGCCCCTAATTCATCCCCATCCAGTTCTTCTCCCATTTCAAAACCCCTATCCCTAACTTCCGAAACTTCCATCCGTCGCCATAACCACTTCCAAGCGAATGTTTCTTCTAGCCATATATGCTTGTCGCGGGCATCGGCTTCTGATTCGTAGATTACTACTATCACCCTCCCTAATACCCGCAGGCAGTTTAGTAGTTCTTTGGTCGGGTCCTGGGGCGAGGAGGAAGAGGATGTCCCAGGAAATAGGGGAGATGGGAGGAGAGTGAATAAGTGATGGGACAGGTTTGATAGGAGGTTGGCTAGGTTGGTTGGATTTGATGATAGAGTCTGGCGTACTGCTCATTAGCACCTCCTCCTTTCTACTCTGACACAAGTGGGAACATACCATCCTGGATAGATATCAGGGAGTACACATCCTGAGCTGAATTGAATAAAGTATAGTATTGTGCCCAATACCCAAAGTCGCTCAATGGAATGACTTCATCCGAGTATAGTCGTTTAATACCATTATCCCCACTTCGGAATTTCAATTGAGCGTCTTCCTGAGATGAGAGGAATGGCAGTCCAATCGCCGAGGGTAAGGATTTGAATGTTGGGAGGTTCCTGAACATCCTCCTTGTATCCTTGTGGTGTATAGTAGGTGTTAGATGGTAGTCACGCTGGAGGATGGTGTATAGGGTGGATGCCAAGGCGGAAGTAGTTTTGAATCAACTCATCAACGCGTCTCATTCATTATATACAGTAGATCCATTTAACCATACCTTACGTATATAGAGATGTCTAATAAGAAACGTAAATTATCCCCATCGCTATCATCACGCTCATCAACTCCTGCCCTGGGCATCCCAGCAACCGCCTCATCCCCCCCACCTGATAATCTACCTCCTATATCCAGCGGGGCTAGTGGTAGTATCGCTACTTCTCGAGCGGGTAGTGTATTCGATACAACAGCACCTACCTCTCGACATGATGCTATTGCTTCTCGGACCGAAATGCGGATGCCTACTATAACACCTGGATCAGGTGATGGAGTAGGGTATGGAGAAGAATGCTTTGTATGGCAGGATTTACCTACTCAGACTGGTAAGTCCCATTTGCCTATCACTGGAATGAAGCTAAGATGTAGGCTACCGATACTTGGCATGTGGACTCTCACCTATCCAATCCCCGAACCCAGCATATCCATTCTATCGAACAATACCGCCTCCATCCGGAACACCGAAAGTTCACCTCTCATGGCTTGACAGATCACCTTTCCTCCGTTCGTCGCCCGACTCACTTACCGTCTCAACAGACCGTGGATTCAGATCAGCAAGGGCGAATGTATCAGTGAGGGAAGGGGCATGGTATTACGAGATTGAAATACTAAGGGGAGATGGCAATGCTGGAGTAGGAAAGGGAACGGGAGGTGGGGAAGTCCCGAACGCTCATGTCAGAGTAGGGTGGGGTAGAAGGGAAGCTATTTTAGATGCACCTGTTGGACTGGACGCGTACTCTTACGGAATAAGGGATGTTGGGTGTGAAAAAGTACACATATCAAGAAGAAAAGTTTACGGGGATCCAAATCGACATTTACAATCGGGCGATATCATCGGTTGTTTGATAACATTACCACCTCGACCTAAAGCAGACGACTCGAAACCCGATCCTGGAATCATCAAACGTAAGAGGGCACCCCTGAAGTTTAAAGGGCAGATGTACCTTGAATCAGAAGAGTATAGGCCTGCGAGGGAGATGGAAGCGAAAGTCGATAGAGAGGGGAAATTGGTGAGGGAGGCTGAAGAAGCTGCTAGGTTGGCTATGGTGGATGTCAATATTGAAGAGGAGAGTGGGGCAAAGGTATCGAAATCAAAAGGGAAATCGAAACAGAAGCAAACCAAATCTCAGGGCAAGAAGAACTCGGAATCGACCATTTCAGAGGTCATTGACCGTACACCGACTACATTGAAAGGATCGAGTATATCATTTTACCTGAATGGAGAACCTATCTCCGATCACCCTGCTTTTCAAGATTTATACGATTTCATCCCTCTCCCACCACTCACTTCGTCAATCCACCAGGGAAAGAAGGGCGAACCGATAAAAGGACTTCAATACGATGACGGTACTCTTGGCTATTACCCCATGGCCTCGGTCTTTGGTCGTGGCAAGCTAAAAGTCAATTTCGGTCCCACATGGACATCGACTCCTTCGGATTTGCCAGAAGGGGTGAGACCAATGTGTGATCGATACGATGAATTTAGAGAGGAAGAACGAATTCAAGATGAATTAGATGAACAAGAATGGATCGAACGAATTGGTGTTGAATTGAAAGAAGCAGAGGAAAAGAAGGAGGTTATGATGAAACGGAAATTAGCTGCTGATTTGAAGCGAGGAACTGGGAGAGGTAGAGGGAGGGGAAGGGGTGGATCGAATTCAACACCTAGGTCTAGGTTGGGTACGGAATCAACACCGGGTTTGGGAGAGTATAAGGAAACTCCATCTAGTCCGGTGGAATCTATAGGTAATGCGGATGTTGGAGTGAAGATGGAGATGGATAATATCAGTATAGGGGGTGCGGATAGTAGGGCAGTTAGTGAGAAACCTGATATCGGCGTTGGAATGGACGTGGATGTTGAAGGGAATCTTGATGCAGAGGGGGAAGTGGATACGGATAATACTCCTATTACATGGGATGAGACGTAGTCAATATTGTACATGACACATTATACATCTACATCTTGCATGATATTCTACCCACCTCCAATCTTCCAATCTTCATCCCCCATCCCCTACTACTTGCATCACATCTGATCAGAAATTGCCAAATACTCCCGGACCCCCTTCCCCCCGATCCTTCTTTCAGGCACGATGAAACGTTAACTCTAAAGAAATACCTTATTGTTCTCCATCCTCGACCCTAACCTAGTCAGCAGTATGGGTAACCATGCATGCATACAGCTAGTAGCATTGGAATACCTACCCTATATTATAGATCGACGCGATGGGAAAGTATTGTGGGATTGATCGAAGTGTCGTCTATCTAAGTTACTAATTGCTTTTACATCTATCTAGGTTACGCGTAAACACGTCCTATACACATCTCTCGACATTGATTACAATTCAAGCCCTTCCTTTCCCTCTACGCCTTCATACTTGTTCGTTACTTCGAATCATAGCTCCGAGCTCCGCTACGTACGTAAATTACGCTCTGACTCGATACCCGCCGGAACCTAGTTACCTCCTTCACACATCAATCCATCCTGCAGAAGAAGGTGAGTGACTTCTTCTCATGCCGTCATATACTAACGCACACAGACAGTTTCACCGCCCCTACACACCTCCATACCTCCGACTCCGACATACACAATTGAATACGCCTCGCCTCTCCTTCCCTTACGCGCAGGAGAGATAACACAGTTAATCCTGAAACCTCCCCCTCCCCCTTCACTCCGTTGGCCCGAGCTTAGTTGAAAAAGAATTAGGTCCGGGCATTATATCCCTTTCAACCCGACTTCACCTCGACTCCTTTTTCTGCTCTACTACCTTTCGCTCTTTACTAAACACAACCACCACATTATACCCTTTGTCTTTTGTACCCAACACAAGGAGATTTCAGAGATTAGCGAAAGGAACTATATCACTCCTCACACCTCGCCATTGACATCTGATATCGACACGCCCCCTTCATCTACTACTCTATCACCTACCTACCGTACATCCGACTTGACATACAATGTCTTCATCCCATTCTCATCTTATGAAAGTCACCCGACGGGGTAGACCTTTCGTCAAGGTCAGTCCTCTTTACTACTATCATTTACGCCCGGACCTTCATCACCTAATCAAAGAGATGAGTGCTGATAATTAGGATATCCAGGATCTATTCTGTACCCTCCTCGTCAGTCTACAATTGGAGACTCATAGGAGTTTCTTCAAGCAGTACCCCAACTCTTTCAACACGTACGTCCTCTTCCTTAAACATACATTTATGCTCCTTGCCGTGTGTATGGTGGGGATTGGATGCTGACGAGCAGGGACGAAGCAGCGGCCAACCTTGCCTCACTCAAATTCTCGCAATCCCACCGAGCTGCCGACCCAAAAGACCCCGCTCGAATCATCACCACCACAACCACCACTACTTTTTCCATGACTCGTGAAATGGCTCGTGGGATCTGTCAACATTTCATGGATGCCCACCTTATCGAAAATGCCGCCGATCTCACTTCACCCTCATTCAAAGAAAGGGGCATCTATATGGTCACTCCTAAAGGAACCCACATGTTGGAGAGGTTTATCACCAAGAATGGAATTTCAGCTACTCATATCGCCCATATCTTTGCTGAACAACCGATTCATGTTAAAATGTTACATCTCGAAAGACGATCTTCAGATGATGAAATTATTATTTCTAAATCAGTTATTGAAGTCATTTGGAGGAGAGTAGCGGGTGTATCACCAAACATGACGAAATTGACCGATGATGAACTACAACAACAACTCCTTTCTAGGTGGTTTAATAAACCTGTAAAGCTCGAAGAACTTAATGTAGAGGATGGATTGGTGGTGAGGAAGGTACAGAAGGATGATAAGAAAGGGGATGAATTCCATTTCACAGCATTGGGGTTGACTAATTGGTTGACGGAATTTACGTCTTGTGGGGGTTTGGATGAAGCGGCGGAATTGAGTGGTCATTTGGTTAGGTATGGACTTATTAGTCTTGTACATGATCTAGGGAAGGTCAAGGATCATAATATGGTTATTTCCGTCAAGGCTGGTGGGGCAGGTGGTGGAGCGGGCGCTATGATGGTGGGTTTTTCTCGTTTCTTCCTATTACTCTCCTTTCCAGTATTCTTCCCTCTTCTTGCTCATCCTGCTTCTCCAACTTCCCAATTCGACCCCCAGTTCCTCTTTCTATTGCCTCTCCGCTCTTCCCTCTGTTCTGTTCATGATCACTATCCCGTCGCTATCGCTCCTCTTCCACCCCTCCCTACCGCTCGCTCGAACGCTCGCTGACCAACAGCAAGAAGGCGAATTCCGAGCAACCGACAAGGCAGTCTACCGAGTTACCAAAGAAGGAATGCAAGTAGCTCGATGGATTGAAAAACCAGTCGCCGCCCAATCATCGAACATCTCTAAACCAAACCTTCACGCTCAATCAGAAAACCCCGCCCAACTTCGAAAACCAATGACTGAAGACGCCTCATTCTCCTCCGTACCAACAATGGATGAAAAGAATCATAATCTCGACCACGCCAAAGATTCCCATACCGGCCGACTGAAGATGATCTTGGATGAACCTGCCGTTCGATCTTTGTTTAGAGAGTATTTAAGGGCGAATTTCTGTGAAGAGAATTTAAGTTTTTGGTTGGATGTACAGGATTTCAAGAGGAAGTTTGGGACTACGAGTAGCGCTGTTGCTTTGCCGACTGGGAAGAATAGGGGGACGGGTGTACAGGCTATGGAGAGGCATCAGCAGGATTTGATCGCCATGGCTTTTGTTATTTACAACAGTAAGTCTCCTTTCCCTACTTCTACTTTTCTTTCTTCCAAATCTCTATCCATATTTTCCCCATACACGTCCATCTTTTGGTAGATCCCCATGATCCTCAGTTCCTCTCTACCCATCCTCACTCCCTGCCTCCGCTCACATCCTCTCTCCGGTCGGAACCTGATATCCAGCCTACCTAGCGCCAGCATCCCCCTGCGAACTCAATATCGATCACAACCTCCGAGCAGAACTCATCAGTCACATGCAAACGGTAAACACCAATCTCGACAAGGATAAATCATCAGAAGGACAAGCTCCATTCCAAGCTACTCAGGTTCAAACTACTATGAAGTTATACGAGAGGATTCAGGGATATATCTTTAGATTGATGGCAACTGATAGTGTTCCAAGGGTACGTCCTGCTCCCGTTCGGGAGGCCCCCCCTCTCTCTCCTCCAGGACATATGCTGATGGACAGTTCTGTAAGACTGAACGTGTAAGCTACCCAACATTCCATCACGAGAGATAAGCTGACCAAAAGTTCCTATCAGTCATGAGGACTTTGTACAACCTCCCCGATGGTGATGTTGAGGATATCAACAAGAAAGTAGCTAGTCAGATCTTTGATGATGATCAGCCAAACAAGTCTTATTTGACTATTTCTCAGGTATGTCCTCTTACTCTCACACTTTCCCTCTTGGTTTGCCCCTCATATCCCGTCCCTGCTCCGTTCTGATACTCCTCTTCCTCATCTTTCTCATTACTCATTCGTAACTCGGAATGACCCTGACATCTAGGCCGCAAACGAGAAACTCGCAGCAGCCGATAGGTTCAAGAATACCCAATACAGCTAGGTATCGCATTGACTTTCGGTGTGAAAGACCTTGATGTAGTCTTGGTTGGAATGAGGGGGTGAGTGGAGGGGGGTATCCCATTATATATAGTATTTCGATTCGATTTTATTCGATCTCACATTCATTTCAATGTTGCTCTCCGTTATTCTTGTTGATGCATCTTATAGTTCTACTCTTGATGACCTGGTCCAGTTCCAACAGCTTCACGGAGAAGTCGGAAAGTCCATCTTTTCCTACCGAGATTTCTGATTAGTTATCTGAGATACGTGGGCGTGCGATCTCAAGTGGGTCCTAAAGCCGAGAGCACATATACAGACTGAATCCTGAGTTGGGAAGACTGGATTGACTGTCAAAATGGCAGATCAGTCGAATCAAGAGTGACTGATATGCATTTACTGAGACTAACATCGACATTGACATTGGGGAATGATTTTGGGGATATTTTGACATTGTCCATATGTAGATCGTTTACTTGGGAGCATTGATGATACACTTGATAACAGACTATACATCAGCACCATTCCCCTTCAAACAAATTGGACGCCCTAACGGGCTGACGTTGACTCACTTTTCCATTATCATCCTTACCCTTCCTAGTATGTTCAAATGCCTCCAAGGCTTCCTCAAATTCAACAACATGCGTGACCAAAGGTTTGAGATCGATCAATCCCCTCTCGACAAGTGAAATGGCGAGGGGGTAATCACCCATTCCATATCGGAATGATCCTAGGATTCGGAGTTGTTTGGAGATTACTGGGAAGAATGGGATTGGGACTGTCATTTTGGCGCCCATACCGACTTGGACGTAAGTTCCGCTATTTATCAGCTTGAGCCTTCTATCGAGCGTAGCGAGGTGGAAGCGGTCGAGCGACAGCTAGATGGCAGAGTGGTAGCCTTGTAGATAAATTGTCGCTGATACGTGGGGTGGTACGGATGTGGAGATGATAAAAGAAGAGATGAACGTACGAAGGTTTCAAGACGTGAACACCAATCTGGATACAAGTAGGTGCGCCAGAGGCTTCAATAGTCAAATCAATAGCCCCAGGGCCCATGGCTGGGATATCGAGATCACCACATAATTTCGCTGCGATTCGGGCACAGTAAGTTTCGACATCTTCGTCTCCTTCTTTAGGTCCCTGTTTATTAGCTCTGAAGGCCAAGGGAGAGGTTGTTCAAGTCTAAGAGATAGGTTGCCTTGCTTCGATGGTAGGAGCGCTTGTCTGAGTGCGATAGAGGGTATTGAGAGTCGGAAGAGGTGTGAACGAGGGGAAGTAGACGTACAGGAAGGTAGATATCAGTAGCGGCGTAGCTCTTTGCGAAATCCAATCGTTCCTGATTGATATCCACAGCGATAACCCGCCTAGCACCAAGTGCCTTGGCAACTGCCATACAGAGGAGACCAACTGGTCCAGCACCGAAGACGATACAGACCTGGCGTTAGCATCCCCTCATTCGGTTCGCCGCCCTCGCTACGCTCGGTTGCTCGGCTGACTCACTTGATCAGATTTGAATTCTCCGAGGTTGGCTACCGAGTGAACACCGACTGAGAGTGGCTCCATCATAGCTCCATCTTCGAAAGATACGGCGTCGGGGATTGGGTGGACCATGTCTGCGGGTAGGACGTCTGTAGGTTAGTCATTCATTTCTGTCTGCTTTCTTCCTTCCTCTCTGTCTTCCCCTTCGGTCCCTCCGTCCGATGGCTCCCTCTACACCTTGATTCATACCCTTTGTATCTGACTCTGTCCATCTCCAGACGCAAGGATTCTGGGAGAAGACGGAAAGGATGGAGAGAGAGGACTTACAGTATCGTGCCAAGGTACCGTAGGTGTATGGTGGTGTGGCTGCGAAGGTCATGTTGGGGCATAGCTGAAAGTCAGCCCGTTAATCATCTATGCCCAGGACCCTACGCCCGCCCTTCCCCTCGATCTTTCCCATACCCAGATCACAGAAGGGGATTTACTCCATCTCCGAGACATCTTCCGCCTCTAACCCCATCTCCCCACTGACTATGAAACGGAAGACTCACCTCATACTGTCCAGCCTTACAGAACTCGCAAACCCGACAAACAACTCCAGGCTCAAGTGCGACTCTCTGGCCCAACTCCAACTTCCTAGTCTTGGTGACATCCGGACCGAGCTTGACGATAACACCTGAAGATTCATGTCCCAAACACATGGGTTCTTGTAGGATGAACGACCCAATCTTTCCATGTTTCAAGTAATGGACATCGGATCCACAGATACCTGTTTTCTTGATCTCGATTAATACTTGGTCGGCGCTGATTTCGGGGATGGGCCTCTAGTCGTTAGCTATGCGAAAGACAAAGGAAGTGGAGCTAAGGACTTACGTTCTCGATTTTGACCTGATCAATGGCGTGTAGGACGAAACTTGGGTTATCTGATCGTAGCTCTGGCATTTTGTTGGTGGGTGTGAGTGATGGTGGTGGTAGTAGTAGAGTGAGAGATGACTGAAGTATGCAATGACAAAAACAGTACCGAGTAAAGGGATGACTCTGGACTATATCAATGCTCCGGATATACGCCGAAGTGACTCTGGCCTTCTTTAACCGGATAACCGTATTATATCTGGTAAACTGTTAAATATAATACACACGGTCATCAAGGGGTAATGCATTCATTCAACGACGACGGAAAAGGATGTATACACTAGCCATGTAGAGTAGAGTAATTGCTCATGCACAAACACATTACTCGTACAATCATGACCACACAAGACAAGCTTAAACACTCGATTCCGCCATTCGCGGCGAATTTTCCAGCTTCAACTGCGAGTCCGTCATTTTACTTTAGGTTCCCGGGATGTACGCCCCAGTCGACAGCAGCTGTTCGGAAGACGATTGAAGATAATGACAGGCGACACGATATCTATGAGAAGGCCAGATGTGAGCTCTCTCATCAATTTCAGATTGGAGGAGATAATGACTAACGATAGTCGCACATAATCATATCTCGCATTCACTGTTAACTCGGTATGCGCTTGGTGCACCGCCTACTTTGATTGAAGATACGTTGATCTACGACGCTGGGAGACATGTTTCGCTTGTTCCATCTGCTGAAGATCGGAAAGTGAATGGGGAGCACGTACCTGAGAAGATTACTAGGGCGAATTGGACGGACGAGAGGTATCTAGGACAGAAAGAGTAAGTCCCATACTGTCCTGGTATGGTTAGCTGATGGTAGTGCGTATAGCGGGTATTTGATATTCTTCCATGAGGAGGTTGCGATGCTAGGCCCAGTTGGGGTACTGGAGGAATACGTGTTCTCGCCTCATGCCGTGAGTCCACTTTTCAAGAAAGGAAGCAAGCTCATACTAGAACTACGAATCAAAAGGGAATTCGGCCGGTGGACATATGCTCGACAGGCTCGTCGCTGGTGTACTCCACCCATTTATCCAAGTTGGATTCGGCTTGGAATTCAGGGATCAGGTGATGCTAGCTGAGGGGTAAGTTATTCAAGCAGAGGTTAGAGTAGCGCTCATGATAGACTCGCAGAAGCAGCGGTCCACTCTACCGAAAGTGTCCTCCCCCTCCTCGGAGCAGAATGGCCCCAGGGTATCGAATCCGAGTCCGACACCTCTCCACCCGCTTCAAAGGACAGGGGGCAATGGTCAACATCCTACCCTCGTCGTGAACCTCGATCCGGTAAAAGTCTACTTCAAATCTACGCCGAGGTACTAGCTTCGGATCAGTTCAAGCCGGTTCCATACGACAAAGATATGATGATTGTTGACCGACTTGTTATCTCGGGCAAGGAGAGTCATGATGCTCTACATAAACTTGCTAAGGAATGGAGTTTGAGTGATGAGGAACTAGGAGATGGGGTTGGGGGTTGGGAGAGAAAAGTTGAGGAGGTCGCTATATTGGTGACACTTCTCGCTTTTGGGTCTGGTAGGAACGGCAAAGCTCCTAGGGTTGATTTCTTCTTGGTACGTCCCTTAATGCCGGAGTGTATCATATGGACTGATGATAGATGCACACGCTGACATCGTCGATCTTCCTACCAGCCTACATGACGCCCCTTTCGATCTCGCAGAGACGAACAATCCTACGTACCTACCTCCTAATCGTCCTCCTTACTGCGATAGCGAGGGGAAGACCAAAGATCGATTTCGAATATCTCATGTCTGCAAATCCTTACCCTGTTGCTCCTGGATCTGAACCGAAGACGTGGAACAAGGAACATGTGATTTCGAACCCGACAAATGCGGAAGCTAGGAATCCTTGGTTATCGATTGTAGAGTCGGCGCTTTATCATCATGGTATGTCCACCCTCTTGTGGAATCTAAAGATGACTAAATGATAGATTCACATGTGCCCAAAGCTATACGTTCGTTGGTGCACTACGATTCTCTTTATGGTTCCCTACCCGCCGGCGGATTCATAGGCGCAATCAATGAAAACGGTCAAGAAGTTTTGGAAGGAATAGGAAAAGTGGACGGAACTGTCTTTGTGAGGGGTGCTGGATTACTCATGGAGGCACTAGGGTGGTGTAGGGAAGGACAAGAGGAAGGTAATTGGGAGTTTAGTCCTATTGGATATGATGAAGTGTGGAGGTAGTGCACGGACCACCATGTGTCATGTATCGAATATCATTATTCCCTTCCTTCTCTTCTTCTCTTCTCTTTCATCTTTCATCTTCCCTTCTCTAATCCTCTTCCTTTTCTCATCACTTACTCACTCATATAGGATGCCATTCATACAATCCCCAATCGACCCAAAACTACTGAAAGCAGCTTCCTTGCCTCTCTCCGCTCCAACATCCAACTCTACTGCAAGCAACGAATTCCCTTCCTTCCCTCGCCAAATAGAATCAACGAATCCGTTCGATCAAATGAACCCATACCAACTAATCGCACTAAAAGCAAGACAAGCCACTAAAGAGAGGGAAGCGAGAAGGAAAGCTACGCTGCTTGAGAGGGGGAGTCAAAGTTCGGGATCGGGATCGGGATCTGGGTCTAGTGAGGTGGTTAGTTCTGGGGAAAGTTGGTTGGAAGATGGGTCGTTTCCTAAAGAACGGTCGGAGTGGGGTAGGATGCAACCCACTTCTACTTCGGTCCCACTTTCACTACCATCGCCAACTTCCTCGAGCATCGAATCGAGCGAGAGCCAACAGGATCGGATTTTACATGCTGGTCCATCCATACCAAATCTCATTGCCACCACGCAGACCACTCCCCTGACCCAAGCATCCTTCGATCAAGCCTCTCAGATTCCCCGTGGCCCTGTACCTCCATCGACACTAAACGGCATCAACGAAATATCCCATGTTACCACGCTGGAAGAGGAGGACGACGATGCCGATTTGAAGAGATTAATGAATCAAGCGCAAGCTATGCTGAATATTTCGGCAAATTCGTCCAGCTCTGAGAGTAAGTCGCCGGATGAGGGAAACGATCAGAGAGTATTGGATGATGAGACCAAGTTGGATGATGGGAAGGGGGTGGCTATATCCGTATTGGCAGATCCGAACGATGAGAGGAGGTAAGCTCCATTTCCTATCTACGAACAGAAGCTGATGGCATAGACAAAGAGCTATATCATACCTAGAAGGCCTATTCCTGAATCTACTAAGAGATATGGAACGATCCACAAGAATATTGAATGATCGAGAGATAGAGGGAAAACATAAGTCCAAAGCACAGAAAGGAGCTGGGAGGAAAAGGAGATTGGATGATGGAGAAGAAGGGTCGGATGATGAAGAAAGAAGCGATGAGGGTACTGGTAGAATGACTGGGAATGGACAAGTGGGGATCTCGCTTCGATTGAAGAGTCGGACTACTGGGTAAGCTAGCTGAATCTGAAGAGGCTAGTAGCTGATGAAAAGGGAGAACCAGGTTATCACATATCCTGATGATCCTTCCTTGAAGAGGGAGTCAGCTCTGTATCGACTTAGTACGTTAGCTGGCACTTCCCCGTCTTGCTCAAGCTGATAATCAGCTCAACGATTCCGAGTTGCCGAACTGCTCTATGAAGCGGTCTTATCACAATGCGTGACCACTAAACGGTGAGCTCGCAACGAACCGTCTTCCAGGTTGTAAGCTGACAAGCAGAGATATATACTACAAAGATGTCCAGCTTTTCAAGACTCAACATATGGTCGATAAGGTCAGCTCCTATGCCCCCGAATTTCGCAGCTGATCAATAGATCGTCGATGATCTAGTAGCTTCAGCTGGATTGAAGCGACAGGATTTCTACGTCGTAAGATTACATCGACCAATCGTGCGCCAAGCTGAAAATCAGTGTGCAGCTTCTAAAGGCCTAGTTGCGTCTGCCAATATGCGAATCTACCTCAAGACCGGAGACGAGCTTTCATTGTCAGCTACCAACGTACCTCTCAGCTAATAGTATCTTGTACGCCAGCTGATCGATAGGCAAGCTTGATACCTCCCATTGAGAAGATTGAGAGGGTAGTAGCGGAGGGAGGGTTGAGATGGGTAGTGATCGTTGAGAAGGATGTACGTCAGCTGTTAGCTTTGCGATCGAGCTAAGAACTAGGCGGTCTTCCAAACTCTCCTCAGTCTTAAACTTCTTGATCATGTCACTCATCCAGGTGGGGTATTGATCACTGTAAGCTTTCTCTCCCTCGCCGCAGACGAAGGAAAAGCTGACCAACAGGGAAAGGGTTATCCAGACTTAGCAACTCTACAACTCTGTAAACTCATCTCACAAACTTATCCCGCGTAAGCTAAGTCCGTCCATTCGGCTAAGCTTATGAATAGTGCAAAATTTCACGCATTAGTAGATGCCGATCCCCACGGTGTCGATATAATGCAAGTATACACCCTCGGCTCCAAATCCACCACTCATTCACACGACCATAAGGGCTTAGCACTAGGGAGAAGGTTGAATTGGATGGGGGTGAAGGCTTCTGAATGGTCAGGGTTGGGGATTGGGTATGATCAATTATTGGAATTGACTGATAAGGATGTTGAGAAGGTATGTATATCCCATCGGGGAGGGCTGAAGATAGGCTATGGCAATGTTTAAGAGACGTAATCTGAGTATTGGATGTCGGTGAGTACAAAATGACCATGGTGGGTTGTAAGGAGCTGATGATAGTCGGGAACTACAACATATGTTGCATCTCAACAAAAAAGCGGAGATCCAGATCCTTTCGGGGATCAGGGAGAATGAACAGCAGAGTTTAGAAAGTATTTACTCCGAGGGTGGGGTTGCAGAAATGAAGGTTCCGAGGTTATTGAGTTATATTCTGGAAAGGTTGGTTTGAGGTCAACATGTAGTACAACGGTTCGATAAATGGGATTGACATCAATTTTATATTAAATACTATACTTTACGAATTTAGAGCGAGAAGCTATGTACAACTGGATCTACTCGACTATATGGCAGTAAAATGCGGTAAATGTACAACCTGTGACATAACCATTGGAGCATCCAACTCCTTCCACCGGATCTGAGCTTGTAATGACCACTACTCGTTAGCCTCTTTCTTCTCGTTGTACCAGGGCGAAAACCAAAGTGCGCAAATGCCGAATGATGAATGGAATCACTCACGCTAACCCTCAACCCACACCCTCTCGCACTTTTCATCCCTTCCCCAATCTCATACTCCCCCTCCACGACAATTCCTTTCCCACCCTCCCTTATCCCAATATTTCCTGGTTGAGGCCTAGATACCCCAGGGGAAAGGGAACCAACGATGATTCCCGGGAAATCATGCCCTTCTGGAGATCCCAGGGAAGTGTCGATGCCTTTCGTCCATGTATGCCTACATAATCCCACTGATATCTTGAGATCTGTCGGTGGAGATGGGATCGAGGGGGAGTCAAGGAAAAGCTGGAATGGGATTCGTTGTGACGGCGGGGGTGACGGGAAGATTGTTAATGTAGCTTCTAGGTTCGTACCGTTCATTAGAGGTTTAGAAGCGGTGGTGACTAGTGGTGATTTACTGGCTCGTGGTGCGGGAAGCGAGATAGGTATCTCAATCGAAAGCCTATCATCAGCCCATCCACCACGACACGTCAATTCAGAGATTATTCATTATTCCTTCACTCACTTGATATCCCTCTTCAAAACCCCCTTTCTCTTGATCTCACATTTCAATTTCCAAACCACCTTATCCCCTCCCAGGCTCCCTTCAGTATGTAGAGAAGGCATAATCCCCGATTCCTCCTCTCCCGTTTCTCGATTGTAATCGACATTGGAATTATGGGAACAATTACATGTTCTTTGGTTTGGTATTTCGAGATTTAGATTCATTTCACCTTGGGGAGCTAGAGTAATTGTGGACAAGGCGAATAAGTGTTCTTCTCGTCCTGTTATTGGCATTGCCGAACCGCCCATTCCTGCATTTAGGAGTTGTGCTTTCTACCACTTAGCCCAGTTTTCATATCCTATACACTGGTAGATGGGACACACCTGATATCTGGGTTTACCCATGATTTCCACGGAACTCTTGCCTTCCAATTTAATCTCCACATCGCCGACTATTCCAGATAACACATCAGGCGGTATACTCAGCCTAGCATCGAGATTTGATCCTGGTACATAAGACCCCGATGGCGGAGTGTGTACAGAAAGAGTGACGCCGTGGGATGTATCGGATAATACGGCGGAAGTACTGCTTTTGGACTCGGAGTATGAGTAGGAAGGAGGATCCTCTGTATACTTCTTCTCATCGTTTCCGAACATCTCGTTTGCCGGTAGAGTAAGTTACTCTACAATCAACGTTAATCCTTGTTATGCTCTTCCGTCGGAACAAGGTACAAGAGTGGAGGTGGATCCCTTGGAAACGAGGGGGTGGTAAGCAGTATGGGGTCCGTGTTTACGCCTTGGGAAGGATTGGAAGGGTTCCTTTCGGTCCTTTCGGGCTTGGTAGCTGTGCTACTCCCTCCACTTGACCGGTTGACCGAGTGATGTTATGCTTCCAATATGTGTTTGAGGCTCGTAAATAGAAGGAGTAAATGCAAAAGTGGAGGGTGGAGGTGATTCTCCACCTCGGTGACCGGGATGACCGACTATCCTCGAGTCTATATATATAGTGGAACTCTCTCTTACCATTCTATCATCACTCAACTCATTTCTATCACTCAGAATGTCACAAGTAAATCTAGCTGGTCATCAAGTCGGTCAAGTCGGTTTCGGGCTCATGCGTATGTTGGATCTATTCTTTGCTCTTTGGTGGCTGACGTATAGAATTGACCTGGACTCCCCAGCCGGTTGATGAAGACGTTGCGTTTGCTGCTATGAAGTGAGTACCATCTTCCCAATCACTTACGACACTACTGATATATAGGCAAGCAGCTGATAGTGGAGCTCTTGCTTGGTCAACTGCTACTTTCTACGGTAACCCAGGAACTCCCGATGCCAACCTCAAGCTCATCGGCAAGTTCTTCCAGAAGGTATGTACCACCTGGATTGAATATGAGCCTCTACTCTTCATCAGAAGCTAAAGCTCAGTACCCCGAATACAAATCCAAGGTCGTCGTGGTCCTCAAAGGTGGTTCCACCGACGTCACTAAAGAAATGACTGCCGGTTTGGATAGGAATAGGGAAATGATTCAACATGCTACTGAGCTCATCGGCAAGAAACCAGAAGTATACTCTCTGGCTCGATTACCTCCTGATCTGAGCTTCGAAGAGACTTTCAAGAATATGAAGACTTTAATGGATGAGGGATTGTTTGGTGCTTTTGGGGCTAGTGAAATGAAGAGGGAGTCGCTCGAGAGGGCCCAGAAGGTGGGTCCCCATTCTGTTCTATTGACTGCGATTATTCATTCCCTTTCATCTCTCACCCCCTGCTCTGCTCCACGCTTGTGCGCGTCGTCATCGCTGACCTCAGATTATCCCAATCTCCTACGTCGAAACTGAAGTCTCGCTCTGGTCCTACGAACAAGAGATCAAAGACGTCATTTCATGGTCTCAAGAAAATAAGATCCCCATCCTTGCCTACTCGCCATTAGGTCGAGGATTCATGACTCGAAAATGGAAGACTCCCGAGGATATCCCCAAGGGTTCATTCCAATCTATGAGCCCTCGATTCCAGGGTGAAGCATTCTATGATAATCTCAAGATTGTCGATGAACTTGATCGATTGGCAAAGGAGAAGGGTCTCGAGACTAGTCAGCTTGCGCTAGCTTGGGTTGTTGAGTTGAGTCCTTATGTAAGTCTCCTTACATCAATCGTGTTGAGATACATCGTCGTATGTGAGGCTGACATCCAGGTCATCCCCATCCCTGGATCATCGAATGCCAAGCGAGTCAAGCAGAATACCGAATCTGCCGATATCAAGCTTTCCGATGATGACTTGAAGGAGATTAATCGAATCCTCCAAAGCTTCGAGATTAAAGGTGGAAGGTACCCTGATCACTCTTCTGGTCTTTTGGTAAGCTCTTACTCTTTGCCCTCAGAGACGCAGCTGATCAAGGTAGATGCAGTAGTTGAGTTGGTGAACTGTAGGAACGCAAAGAGAGTTAGAGTTTATATGCAAAAAGCCGTGTCAGCAGCGTTGAAGTCAGCATGCCAGCAGATTGATTGACTTCCGCAAAGACTCGTGCCCGTTCTAGCCTTGAATTTCTCTCAAAGTACCCCTTCCTGAGTAATCATCTCATCTGCTATTTTTCAATGACCTCGAACTACATCGCATATCGAACTTGGCAACCTACGCGAGACCTTGAAAGGAAGAGATGATGTCATCGACGCGTGAACTGACAACCACCAGCCAACTTTCATCTCCTTTGTTGTGCGTCACTACACTACTCCTACACATCTATATAAGCCAGGCATTTCTCGCTCAGACCCATCTCCCAATCAACAACTTCAATCTTCAATAAACATACAAACAAGACATAATGTCAGACAACAAACAAGGTCCTTCCCAAGTTACTGGTCAGTTAAAGGTATGTCCCCACCCGCTACTTCTAGATGTATCACTAACGAGCAGAACATCCAAGGACAAGCCTACCAAGTAAATACTCTCTCTTTGAATTATCATATCTCATCTTCTCCGGCTCTTTCTTCACCATCCAACTACTCCACCAGACGTTAGAGACCAGCTAACGCCAGGCCGTCGGAGCTGTCCTACCCGAAGCTCTCAATCCCGAATCATGGACTGCATCCGGTACCGAACTTCAAAAAGAGGGTGAAGCAGAGATTAAAGCTGCTAAAGTTGAGAAAGAGATGGGAGCTGTTGTTGATTCTGCAGCTGGTAAATTAAAGTCGTGAGTCTAGTTGGTCCACTGAAATATTTCCTTCTTCCCAAGGTGGGATCTAGTGTGTATTGCGGGTGATAGGAATAAAGTGGATCTTAATCCGTGGCCTAGTCTTGGAAGCCCCTCGTACACTGGCGAGGAGCTTGACCTTGGAATCCCCTCCAAATAGAGCTGACGAACAGAGCAACAGGATATCTAACAGGCGACCAATCCCGTCAAACAGAGGGTAACCTAGAAGCTGAAAAAGCTTCAGTCGACTATAAACAAGCAAAGACCGGAAACCCATTAGCAGTCCCCATCCCATCTGCTGAAGGTGTTAAAGGAAAGATGGAGAGTGTTGCTGGTATGGTCACTGGAGATCAGGAATTGCAGAAGGAGGGGAACGCTAAAGCCGAGGCTGCTGCATGGAAGGATGGAAATTAGGTGTTGTAGTGTGGGATGTATTTGATGATGTACTTCATTCGAGCTGACGGATCTGGTGCTGCTTGCATGAGTCGATTATCGTCAAATCGCTGACGGCTAATGCACCAGACAACGGGCTCTGCAGACCGGAATTACCAGTGGTAATCTCAATCAGCCTCTTCCGTATCGCGGCCCGAGTTAGATAGAATAGAGTAGGCAAGAAATTATAAGTCCATAATTTTAGGGAAACCATAATAAAAGTCCGGGTCACTCAAAATCCCGTATGTTTAGATCCGAAGCCTTTCGTGGCCAACTTGGGCATGGCCTGACGGCCTGGCCTATGTATAGGCTTATCGACGGGGTGGGACACCTTGAACAACCCTTGGGTAGGCTTGTTGAATCATACCGAATAGAGCGGGAGATCGATCAGCGAGTACCCTAATTATCAGCGAACCTTCAAGCGGAGCGAGAAAGTGTCTTGAATGGCCAAGGTGATCTGAAGGAGGGAGAAGGGTACTCTAGGGAGGGGAATGATGATTTGGAGAGGCAAAACGGTGGGCAGGCGAATACGGCACAAGAGAAGTGAAATGGAAGAACGTACATTGGATCTTCACCAAGCCCGACGAAAATAGTCGATACACCCGCATCAATAACTGATCCAAGACATAGGCCCTCGTTGATTCCAATTAAGAATGCGAATAGGATAATGACGCTGTTTATTAGTTTATCTTGATAGAAGAAATAGTTGGCAAAAGGGACTTACGGAGTATATTGACCTTCGGAATTGTATGCTGGGTCGGTAACTTCCCATCAGCTTTTTTCTAGGGGTCAAGGGGCTTGCTTACATCGTAGGTAGAGGTACCCAAAGAGAGCACATAAGAAACCATTAACGTACGCTCATTCAGTCAGCACGCGGCAAAGGACGGAGGGGAGCAAAGAGAAGTTGAAAAGAAGAATTCTCGAAATTTCGTAAAAAGAAATGAGGAATCAGGCTTACCTCCCCACATGATGACTGATTGTTAGCTGTGTCCACTGAGAGAGAGTGTGCGAGAAGGGATAATACGAGCACTCGAGTGTAGATGACTCGATGTATATAGGATGTAATGTGGTGAGTTGAAGAGGAGGATGACGTACCAGTTCCAACCAGAGAATCATTAACAAGCGCATCAATTCCTCGATCCTTCATCAATCTCCACGTATCCTTGGCAGCGGGAATGTATGCCTTTCCATATAATGCTATTCGTCAGCTCTCCTACTATTTCCTGCTTTTACGATGCTTTATGATGAAAGAGGGGACGTACAGATTTCGATATACGCGTACTTGTTGAAGAATTCGACGAGGTACTGAAGACATCCTACGCAACATGATGCCTGTTTGTTAGTCTTTGCTTATGCTTACGATGGTGTGGACATACACAACAAGCGAGGATAGATCCGATCACTGATTGTCAATACCAATAACCATTATCACCGTACTAGTAGAAACTTACTATCACCCTCAGCTCTAGCATTCTGAGCAACAGCATTCAAAATCAACCTCAACAATTCCAAGATCGTCACAATCAATGATCCGAACGCGATACTTCCTAAGTTGTAGGTAACACTCCTAGCGAATGCTTTAAAAGTAGCTCCCTTGGGTACACCACCATGAGGACTCCTTGGGCCAAAGTAATACCATCCACCAAATACTCCTCCTGACAACGTAGTCAGGACGACATTTGCGATAACTTGTGATACCCAGTAATAGGCGAATGTAGCGAAGAAGATCAATCCAGCGACTTTTGACGATGAACATGATCCCGAGGATGCTGTTGATGAACAGGCTGCGGAATCGGGGGTCCAGGTAACGTAGATCCCTACTACTGTGATTGCGTAGTATACTGACCAGGCTGTTTGGACAATTAGGCCAATGATGACGACAACGTAGACGGAGATGTGGTGTTTGGAGATATCGATTGTGGTTTGAATCATGAGTTTCGCGAGGGGGATTCTGTTTATAAGCGAGCGCCGGAGGTGCGAGCGATCTCGAGCATAGGTGGAGAATTCCAGATAGGTGAGGTATGGAAGAGGAGAGAGGAGAATGGACGTACCTCTTTCGCATGGCCCAGTAAAAGACAACCGATAGAACAGCAATAACAGTAAAGATAATAGCAGCGGACCAGACTATTTATGAGCGAGGCTGTGATGGAGAAGGGCGATGGAAAGTGAGTGAACCTACGCTTGATATAAAAGTAGTCTATCCATTAGCTTGACCTAGAACAAGTTGGGGGACATACAGATACAAAGACCGATATTGAGCAACACCGTAAGAGCTAGTGTGATTTCGATAATGGCCTTTGTGAATGCCCTAACAAGCTACTCATCAGCTCCTATGATCTCCAACTTGAGCTGCGACTCAGATCCAGAATGCCAGGAGAGATATGTGGAGACGGACTCACAGCTAGCCAGAGAGAAGCGATAACGAATCCAATAGCACAAACAATCAACAACAAATAGATAGTAGAGCTATCATCAGCTCCTCTACTCTTACACTCGAGAATGCCAAGGGACGTACAAGTTGAGCGTAGTACTAGATCCACCACTACCCTTCCCAAATCCACCTCCCAATCCATCAACACTCGAGAAACCCTTAAGCGCCAAAGCGGAAACAACGACAAATCCAGCAAAAGTAAGAATAAACAAAACAAGTGGGATGATATCATTGAATCTCGGTTTGGGGTTCATCCTCTCTCCAGTCTTTTCGTTGGCCTGGGAGAATGGGGCTGTATCCTCATAGTTCTGGGGATGGAATGATTCTGCGTCATTCGTTTGAGCATAAGGTGCGGAAGGGGTCATTCCGTAACTCCCATTCCCATTCTGGTTATTGTTATATTGCCCGGGTTGGTTGTACGCTTGAGGAGGTTGTTGAGGTGACCATTCTCCTTGTCCTTGTCCTTGTCCTTGTTGCTGTTCGTATCCTCCGGCTTGTTGACCGTATGCTTGTTGAGGGTATTGACCTTGCTGAGCCTGGGAAGCAGCTTGAGCTTGGACTTGGGGGTTGTATTCGTATCCACTAGCTGGTTGAGCTGTATATCCTCTATCCCCTCCTCCGCCATTATCGTTCGATTGGTAATATGCCTGAGCGCTCATTGTCGCTGTCGGTGTATTGGTGTTTGTTGTTTGCTGTCGAGGTCTAAGAGATCCGCCTGGGAATGAATACCCCCTAAGTTAGCGAGTATTTGTTGACTTCCCGGCGATTCAATTTGTATCAGAATCGATCGTCACTTCCCTGAGCTAAATGTTACATAAGCATCAGGGGTATGCTTAATAGGATCGACCGTGGCGAACCGTGGCGCATCATGTGCCAATACGGGGCAGCTCAGTCCGAGGACACGCATGCCAGATACTGGAGTCGTGTCCAGAGTGCAGATCAGGCAGGGCATGAAGATAAGCGTAGCAGAGAATAATGTGTCCCATCTTCACAGGTGGACCCTAGCACTCAAGCTTTGTGGGAATCGGAATCAATTCGGTCAAATGAATAGTAATCGTAACATGTCATGTCGTCTATAAAAATGTAAACTATGCACAGAATGAATTCGACCCAGTCAATAACATGATGAACAGCTCCCTGCATCTCATCCTCCACTTGACAGTAGATCCGAATGTTCTGCCGGTCCCCAGGCGCCCTCTCGGGCTAGACTCGGCTAGCAAGCCCATAACCTAACCAACCCATCCGCTCCAGCAGTAACAAACACATTACCCTCCCCACTTGCAATACCACATACCCCCTCTCCTCCTTTAACTCTATGACTCTCGATATCCTGAATACTAACACTCTTGACAAGGTCCCATATTCGGATATTACACGTACTTGACCCAGAGATGATTCCAGTTGGGGAAGCAGGGTTAAGAGCGAGGGAGGTGATAGGTGATGGATGGGCGAATATCGTTTCTTTTGGTTCGACTTTAGTTGATTCGGAAGAAGTATCGAATAAACGTAGGTGGCCATCTTCGTAGGCTGCTACCACGATTGGCATGGTCGGGTGAGATAGGACAGCGTTGACTCTCGATTCGACGGACGCTGGGCATCAGCTCCCTCCTCATATATAGCATAAGGGGACTTACAGAAAACAACTTCTTTGACCTGTTTCTCGACATTATACAATTGTACCTCACCCCCACTAGTCCCAATCAAAACTTTATTGTAATCACTCTGATAGATCCCCAAACACGTAGGAATCCCAACAAAGTCCCCGACAGAAGTAGTTAAAGTCCAAGGACGTCCAGCTTCACTAGTCCAGATCTTGACAGTTCCATCGGCACTAGCACTGACCAGACGATGGGTAGAAGGTCCAGGCGATTGGTTTGGTAGTAGACATAGGTCCCAGATCGCTTCGGTATGTCCTACTAGTTTTTGGATTGAGAGTGAGGGGTCGTACGATGAATATGGATCGTGATCGTGTGGCAAGAGTTTCCAGATTCGGATTGTGGAATCTAAAGAAGCAGAGAAGACCTGTTTGAGTTCGGGAGAAGCTGTAACAGAGGTGATGGCGGCAGTGTGACCGCGGTAAGTCATGAGTGATTCATTCTCTTTCGTTGGTTCCCTGCTATCAGTACTGTCTTTTTCTCATCCGTCGTATTCTTGACTCACCTTGATCTCGGACGGGCAGAGGATATACGTGACAATTCCACATTCCAGAGCTTGACGGTATTATCATCACCTCCAGTGACCAAATACACTCCCTGACCCCTGACAATCGCAACAGACCTCACAACATCCAAATGACCTTTGAGAGCAACTTTTTGTTTCCACAATTTAACAGATCCAGGTCCATCCACGACTTCCTCATCGTCAAGTGTAATCTGAGTGAATGAGCCCTCTTTTCCATGTTCTGATCGTTCTTTTTGAGCCTATCATTAGCTAAATCCTCGAATAATGACTCGACTTACCCGTTCAGCACGTTCATTGGCAGTCTGGAGTTCCTGCCTCCAGGCATTTTTGCTTTCTGGACGATAAATGGCCGTCAAAAGCTGTTTCGACTGTTCTGGGTATCCCATCTCCCCTTCTTCCTCGGGTAATGATTTGGTAGTGACGAGAGGCGATGAAGGCGGTTTGGAGGATTCCGTGACCGCCGTCAAATGTGTTTTTGGAGGAGCGTCTGGTGGAGAAGTCTCTTGAGTACCATTCACGAGTGATTCTTCTTTAGGACGTTCAAACATGGATGGAAGTGCTCTGTTGGGTAATGCTTTTGTAGGTCTTTCTGGTTCGTGGATCGGTTCAGAATTGGATTTCGGGTCCATCGACTCGGGCTCATCTATCAGTGGTCGAGGTGGGAGGGGGTTCAGAGCACCCGGTGAAGTGAGATATGTGATTTCCTGTAGACACCTAAATGTCAGAAGGTGCTTTTGAAAGAGGACGTACTGCTTGAGATATTCCCGACTTCGTGCTCGAGACTTTGGATCTCGAGGGACAGCACCGACACTCTTCCAGGTATTGACACCGTGATTCGAATCACTCGATGATTTGGACATGGCAGACATTTTGGATGATCCAGCGTGGCCATTTGCTTTACGTTCTACCATTAGCTTCGCTTTATCGCGGTCTTGGATAAGCTCACCGCCATCATCACGATCACTAGCACCACTACCACCACTATCGCTTCCTTCCTTTTCGTTGTTACTTGATCGATCGTCTTCTTGTAAGGTCGCCATTTTGCTAGGAGCAATTGCGCTGGCTTTACCGGTGGTTCCGACTGATTTTGTCCTATTCATCAGCTTAATCGCAACGGAAGTGCTAGCTGACATACCTTTCCTGCCGAAGAGCAAATTCCAACATCTTGACCCGCCTTAGTAGATCGACTTTGAGGTTCTCTGCTGACCGGCGTTGACCTTCGAGAAGGGCTATACGGGCCTAGATGTTAGCCTAGTAATTTGTGAGAAGGCCGGTGAAGCTAGAGGAGACATTGACAAAGCAATTCGACCCTCTAGCCTGCCCACCTCCCGCACAAATGACCTACCCTCATTTCCGCCCGTTCAATCTCCCATTCATTCCTATCCCTCTCCCACCGCCTCCATTCCGATTGTAGATAATGTAATACCGAAGCCAAATTCATCTCCCCTCCTCCCCCGTTTGCTTCAGGTTGCGCCTGAGCAGGAGGGAGCGGTTGAGCTTGAGGTTGTTGCTGCTGCTGAGGTTGAGATTGGTTCAATGACCGCAGATCATAGGCCGGTAACGAAGCTCCTGGACCTTGTTGGTATATATTCCCTTGGTTTGGCGATTGCTGTTGTTGCTGACCGTGAATATTCCGTGGAGGGGGGTAGGAAGGTTGATAATTCCTTGAAGGGAGCATCGTGGATTCCTGAGCCTGATCGGGTGGTTGTCAAGAATATGTTTTGGATAGAGTAGGTCGGAGTGGCATGAAGGGGCGTGTAGAGTGCGGGGCGAGGGCGAGGGCTCGAGCTCGTGTGAGCTATATGCTAGTTGAGCGAGATGGGCGGTGTTCGGGTGTAGCCACGATGCGATATCCTAATGCTATATGCGAGTTCACCCGTGTATGGTCTGATGGCAGGGAGTTGTATGGTATGGTATATACTATTATATACCTTGCACTGACTGACTCTGTCTTGTCTCTGTACCTACTCTAGCAGTGACGTCGCGGGGTTACAGTATTATGGGAAGCGGGGTTAAGGGTCAGTGTAAGAGTGTGGCACTCATATTAGTCATCATAGTGACATATCTCTAACTTTGTTTGGACGCGTTGTATCGTCCGACTTTTGGTTTGTCGAGATAAAAGAGTAGTACTGGGGCAAGGTACATAGACTAGTAACAACGTCAACGACATCAACACCGATCAAGATGTCACCTTCCGCTATCCAATCTTTCGCCCAGCCTTTGTTGGATACATTCCTCGATTTGCCCCTCTACGCACGAGTACTAAGTATCATCGTCGGATTCCCAACAATCGCCATCGCCCTCAATGTCCTCACACAGCTCGTACGTCCATTCTGAATCTCGGTGAGATATGAGCTGATAAGTAGGTACTTCCAAGAGACCCTACGCTCCCCCCTATGGTATTTTACTATATCCCCTGGTTCGGAAGTGCAGCCTACTACGGTCAGGATCCATACAAGTTCTTCTTTGAATGTCGAGACAAGGTATGTCAGGCCATCAGGCCGTCAGGCCGTCTAGCTTCAGTCGCTAGATCGTCTTCTCCTTCGAGTGCAACAACGAAAGCTAATATCAGTACGGAGATCTATTCTCATTCAAGATGATGGGTCGAACCATGACAGTCGCGCTCGGACCCAAGGGAAATAACCTAAGTCTAGGAGGGAAGGTATCCCAGGTATCAGCCGAGGACGCTTATACCGTGGGTCTATCTCATTTGCGAGAAACAAGTGCTGATGATAGCACTTGACTACTCCTGTATTCGGAAAAGGAGTTGTTTACGATTGTCCAAATGAGATGTTGATGCAGCAAAAGAAGTTTGTAAGTGATCCTCGCTTCTTCATGACTCCCTCTCGTCTACACTCCCCCGTCATCTTCGCAATTTCCCCTCCCGGGAAGCCGAGTTCCATCGCTAATACCTAGATCAAAGGTGGCCTCACCACCGAAGCCTTATCCTCCTACCCAGCAATGATCAACGCCGAATGCGCCCAATTCTTCACCAAAGAACTGAAACTCGACATCTCAAACCCAGGACCCAAAACTGTCGAGATCTTCAAAACAATGTCTTCCCTCATTATCCTCACCGCCGCTCGAACATTACAAGGCAAGGAAGTTAGGCAATCGATGGATTCGAAATTCGCCGAGAGGATGCATCATCTAGATGGAGGTTTTACTCCGCTTAACTTCTTGTTCCCTAATTTACCGCTACCTAGTTATAAGAGGCGGGATAAGGCTCAGAAGGAAATGAGTGATTTCTATGTGAACATCATGAAGAAGAGGGATGAGGGAGAGTCCGAGGTATGTCCCAAGTTCTGATTTGAATCACGCGCAAGAGGCGATACGATTCTGCAAGTGACAGTGGCTGACGAATAGCACGGAGGAGATATGATTGCAGCTCTCCAAGGATCAGTTTACAAAGACGGAAAGGAATTGACAAATCGAGATATCGCACATATGATGATTGCAATCCTAATGGCTGGACAACATACTTCCTCAGCAACTTCTTCATGGACATTACTCCATATCGCCCACCGACCTGATGTCGCGTGAGTCTTTTGATCCTTCTTTCATTCCCTCTTCCCACCTTCCTGGATGTTCTTGAGAGTGGAAGTGAGCTGACAATCAGCGAGGCACTCTACGACGAACAGAAGAGGATGTTTGGTAATTCTGATGGAACATTCCGGGATGTTGAATATGAGGAAGTCAAGAACATGCCCATTATGGATTCATGTATCAGGGAGGCTTTGCGATTGGTGAGTTGTTTTCCGTTTTCTCGACAAGTCCTTGGCATCATACAGATCCCGTCCCACCCGCTTACTCAATCCTCCTTCACTCTACTACCGCATTTCCTGAATTGCTCTTTGCGTTCAGGCCCTCGTCTTCTCCCACTATCAACTCTCGGGTCCTCACACTACGTGCTCGGAACCTCGCTGACATCCAGCACGCCCCCATCCACTCTATCTACCGAAAAGTTATCTCCCCCATCACTGTCCCTCCATCCCTAGCCGCCCCCTCTGAAACCTCATCCTACATAATCCCAACATCGCACTACATGCTAGCAGCTCCAGGAGTCTCAGCAATGGACCCCCGAATCTGGCCAGACGCAGAAACATGGAACCCATCCCGATGGACCGATGAAAAAGGTGTAGGAGCCGAAGCATCTGAACTCTACACTGCTGGTGAACAGGTTGATTATGGTTATGGAATGGTTTCAAAAGGCACTGAATCGCCTTATCAACCATTTGGAGCTGGACGACATCGATGTGTTGGAGAACAATTTGCTTATATGCAATTATCGGTTATTATTAGTTATATCGTTAGGGAGTTTACGTTGAGGTTGGAAACGCCGGGTAGAGAGTTCCCAAAGACGGATTACAATGTAAGTCTACCAGGCCGTAGGCCGACAACCAGAAGGACAAAGTCTGGACGACTGCTTGGAGATGGGCCGTATGCTGATATACAGACTATGATCGTCTCTCCCCTTAACGGAGTCATGTCTTTTACTCGTCGAAAGGCCGATGTCTAGATCGAGTGACAGTCACAGGTGATGATGGTGGTGGAGCATTGCATTATAGATTGCATGACTGGGAAAATTGCATAATATGGATGATTGGTTGGAATGATGGTATATACATTCATAGATCGGTTACGAATTGGGTATGTTATCTTATACATGGATTTCATTTTAAACATCTGACCTACTACTGACTTTAATTCATATCTTCCTAACCTGACTCGACTGGTCTTGAAATCACCTCACCAGACTGTCCTCCTCCGCTCGCTCTACGTATCCTCATCGACTCTCAACAAGCTTGCTCGTACATGCCCCTCCCCACCCCTATTGGCTCTAGCAAACCAGGGAACCAACTTCAACCCACCTTCCACTTTCACCCACTTCCTAGCGGGCGATTTACTGCTCACCAATCCAAATGCAGCTTCCCCGCTACTCTGAACAGCATAAACCTCTGGTACTGTAATCGCGACTACTTCAAGATTCTCAATGGTAATCGACTCCATACCCATATTAGGGATTGAAGAGGATTTAATACCCAAGCCTGCGAAATGTGGGTATGTACTTTCGAGTGAATTATCGATGGACTCAGCTACGTATACGATCGGTCCTCTGCGGATAGTAAGATTATCCTGTCCAGTAAGGGGATGGGATGAAAGTAATTGGATCGGAAGATCGAATTTCATATCGATAGATCCGGTAGCTGGTAAGTTGACAGCGAGGAAACCGTTGTCGTCGGTAGTTGATTCTGAGATGGTGATATTGGTAGCGTATTCCGGGGAAGGTAGTCGAACAACCCATTTCCAATCTCCGGGGGCGGAGAGGTTGAAAGTGGTATTACCGTTGAATGGCATTTCAGAGATCATCTCTACGGTCGCTTCTTCGCCGTTTGGAAGTGGGATAGTTCGAGTGGCGGATAAGAGGAGATAAACGTTCAATTCGATGGTCTTTTTCGAAGTATCCAATTTGGTAGCCCATGTATATCCTCCCAACATACCCAATGTCCTCGATAAATTGGGGGGACAACAGCAGACTGTCATCAGCTCCAATTCAAACTATCGTCAGAGTAACTCACCCTCGAACCAATCATTCCTAATAGCAGTCTCATTCCCCGTAGTAGCATGTTTATTAGCATAACTAAATTTCATTCCATCCAAACTACCTCCTCCAATCACATTATTATATAAACATCTCTCCAATACGTCTCTTGCTTTTTTATCTAGGTTGTGAGAGAGGAGTCGTTCGGAAGTCATCATACATGCGATTGAAGCGCATGTTTCGGCATAACATCCTCCTTCGGAAGTTGATTGGGGGAGGTGGTAGGGGGTTGTATGGAATCCTTCAGTCTACCAGCGTTAGCTGGTCCAGGGCACCACCACGGCTGACGAGAGGGGGCAATGCAGTCCGAACTGCGGCTGAAGAGAGGGCTCATATAGACCACGAGGCTACCCAAGCCAGTAGAAGTTCACGGGATAGTGGAAAAGAGAGGGTGATGGAGATACAGAAGAAATGTGGACGTACCCTTGGCCTTGACCCGAGACCGCCGGTAGCATACATCTTCTTATCGACTGCATCGTCCCATAGTCTCTTTGCAACCCCCAAGAACTCTTCGCCGAAATCAGCAGCTGCTGTAGTCAAGTACAAAGCTCGGACGGAATGGCCTTCGATCGTCTCCTGGTCAATCAGGGGAGCGTGAGATTGCGAGTATCTATTACTTCAGTACCATCCTCCGCCTCACGTAATCGCCCTCAGAAAGGTGGGTTCGCAGAATGAAGAAACAGAGCTACCGCACAGACTTACGCAGTATCATCCAATCTATCCATCGTTTCCGGAACCCCATCATCCCCCCTCTCTTTAGCTTCCCAGATGAAATACCGCATATCACCTAAATCTTTCCTAGTGACGCCCCTCTCTGAGAGCAGGTACCGAGCAAATTCGAGATGTTTGGGGCTTTTGGTGACTCGGTACAGACGGAGGATTGAGAGTTCGATCTCTGGATGGCCTGGGTATCCGTGTTTCTTGTGTGGCTCTGGGCCAAAGTTGGCCATGAAGCAGTCTAGAGACTGGGTATCAGCTGCGATGGCGAGCAAATTGGGTAAAAGACTCGGGCTATCTAATAGAAGGGATCGAAGAGCGGTTGAAAGGCTGGAAGAAATGGACATACCCTGATCATAACGTCTAAGAATTGCCTGGATCCAGTCAGGTGGTAGTGCGCAAGGGCAGCTTCGATCAAATGACCAGTATTGTCTATCTGTCAGCTTCTCCTCGCGTTCAACCTTAACGCCCCTCCTCTCCCTCCTATAAGAACCATGACATTGTAGATGTAGGAGGTACCAAGAAAGCAGCAAAAAGAGCAATAAGTAAAAAGACTCACACATCTCGTGCATATCCCTCAAATTCTTGAACCTCCCCTCTTTATCCACCACCGTGAAATAAATGATCAAGTACCCATCTTCCTGTTGAGCTTTTTCAATCATATCAACAAGTTCCTGGATTGATGATTTAAATACTTCGGCGTGGGCGGATTGAGCACCATCCGGGGAAGCTAAGAAATAGCAAGCTGCTTCGATCCTGGTGATTAGCCCTTTTAACTCCTATCAAGAATTGATAGGGCATACCATTTTCCGACATCTGATTCCCAGAACAAACTAGGCGGGATCCCATCTCGCTATAAGTTAGCTTCTAATACTCTCCCAAACTCAGAGTGACCTCGACCAAGCTCCCCCGGAGCTCGGACTCGCGGACTCACCCTCATCTTTGCCCCATGTAACCTCCTCACATCATAAGCAGGATGCCAACCCAATTTGAAGGCATCATAACTACCCTGATTCTTCAATTGATCCAACTGAGTCTTGAGAACCTGTTCAGAATACAGTTTACGTAGTTTACCAAAGAATGAAGAAGGTGAGATGTTGGTTTCGGAGAATGATACTTGAGGTGGAGTTCTATCGTCCTGGTCCGAGTGGCCGTTGCTATGCCCATTGCTGTTGCCGTTACCGTTCATTTTGATTTGAGTCATTGTATCTGTATTGGTGAGAAGATAGAGAGATGGTATGCTAGGTGGTGCATACTATACTGCCTATACACTTATCTCGGTATTAAGGTGAGGATCAACGGATAATGAATATCTCGGTCATACTCGACACAATAACCGTGTCTGAGCCGGACCGGGATCTTGCCGGTGGGTCTGGGGTAGTTAATTACATGTGTTCGATGTGCATGCAGGACCGAGATCACCTGTGGAGGTGCGTGAGGGTAGTGCGCATTTCATTTGGGTGTATGAATGAAGCACTAGTCATATACAATGTGACCGAGAACCTTCTGTGCCGTGGGTTTGGCACGTCATTGACCTAATTGCTACATGCATATTCCACATCACGCGATTCTATGTACGGACTTCGTGAGCTTTCACAGCGGCCTACATGATCAGTATCTGAGCAGTCACAGCTTGATGTACGGGACGTGTCATCACTTACCTCGAGATCGAATAGGTAATCGTCCTTGACATCTGGATAGAGCTTCCGTACAGATTCGGCGAGCTTGTATACGTATTCCTGTTGTCTTAGCATGACTTCTTCACTTCAATGTAGCATATAATGCAGCATACCTTGTTGGGACCAGAAGGACCTTCTCGACGGTATATCGTGTGAGCTAATTCCTGGATTGGCTCGTATCCCACTGATCGTCAGTCTCCTTCCATCCCTTGCAACGGTCTGAAGTAAGTAAACTAGAAAGAGGACTGACCGAATGCAGGATTATCCAACCTTCCTATCCAGATCGTACAGTCTTCCACAATCACCTCCTCTTTGTTTTCGACGTATCCGTAGACATGCACATGATGTTGTGTATATCCGTTCTGAGATCAGCACCATCTTCTCAGCCATCTTACTTTCTCTCTGTCCTCTGCAATATTAGCTCCGAGCTTGAACAAAGGTGGTGCACTCACCTAAGTAGACCCTAACTTCATCCTCCTTGGATGGGTCTATACGATAAGCAACCCCCCAAACATAATCTTCCTCTTCTCCCGGTTCCTGTTCATTAGCATCGCATTACTCTCCTTCCTCCTCAACTCGGAGCAAGTGACATACACTGCCAGCAAGTTTATGCCATTCCTTAGCTTCTATCACAGTGACCACCCTCCCCGGAGCTCCTGGAACACCCCGGTGATCTATTGATGATTGCGCAAATCGGCGGACTACGTTTTTAACATATCCATTTCTTTGTTCTACTGTATGCGGTCTGATATCAGTCTACTGCATGCTGATGTGGGAGGCATACGGTGGTTTCCATATCAATGAGCCGTAGCCGAATACCCAATATGGCATGTTGAGTTGAGGTATGATAGGGTAATAAAGTCATCTTGGCGGTTACCGGCGGCACATTCTGTCTGACCGTACTCGTACCCGTAGACAACCTGCGCAGATCATGCATGTTTCGCTTTATTGCTCAATCAGCAACCTCTACAATTCAGTTGCTGGCGGGTGGAGCTGTGCGATAGCTGAACGGATGGGGTCTCGCAAATCCCTCATTTCTAGACGATCGCTTGGCATTTGGAGCAACTCTCATACTGAAATACAGAATAGACATTTCCGCCAGACCATCTAACCATCTTACTTTCAATACTTCTGCTTTTACGCACCTCATCCGATCACTACACTTACAACCTCCATACCAAACACCAATTCTGAAGTCTCGAAATGAATGTGGTCTTCTCATACATATCACGAACCATCGGCGACCCTATTGGTCATCATCACTTCCTTCCTATACTTTCTCAATCTTTTCGGATGGATCGCTCAGAAACTCGTTAGCGCTGGGTTATTAGGCCAGATCTTGATTGGAATCATCTATGGTACACCTGTTGCTGGATGGTTGGGGGAGGACTTCGAAGAGGCGATTGTCGGAATAGGATACGTTGGGCTGTTGATTGTTGTCTTTGAGGGTACGTCCTCTCCTTTCGTTTTGGCGTGTGCTAATATATAGGTGGAATGACTACCTCGCTGGCAGCTCTACTTCACATGCTCCCACTTTCCATCTGCGTCGCCCTCACGGGGCTGCTTACGCGAATCGCCTTGTCGTTCATCCTCACACCCGCATTCGGTTTCCCGCTCACTCATGCGTTCGCAACAGGAGCAGCTCTATCCTCCACATCTCTCGGAACTATCCTCACCGTCCTTCAACCCCGTGTAATCGGGTTCGATATCCGGCAATCCAAACTTGGCGTAGTCTTGCTGAGCGCAGCGGTCATGGACGATGTCGTCGCTTTCATCTTTTTAAAGATCCTCTCGGTCATTGGATCAGGTTCAACCGGAGGAAATGAATTGGGAGTAGGCATTGGCAGAACGATTGGAGTGACTGTTGGTTTGGCTGTCATTGCTTTACCTATTTGTCGATGGGTGCTGAAACCGCTCTACAAGAGATCTCGCTCTTGGAAGTCAATTCAGCTCGGCAGTAGCTATGAATTCAATCCCAACGTCACCCAACAAACCTTCGGAAGTTCCGAGCGACCATGAAGAACCGACTTTCCTAGCGACATTCGAAACATACCTCTACCCAACGATGACATTTCTCCTTCTACCCCTCTTTTTTGGTTCTATCGGATACTCGATCCCCTTTGTAGCTCTCTGGACAGGCGAGACCATCTGGAAAGGCATCGTATATGCCATCCTGATGATCCTAGCTAAAGCCGTGTGTGGTGTATGGTTACTCATCTGGCCAGGCAAAGGAAAGTCAAAGGGGTGGAGCGCGGCATTATTCTTGGGATTGGCGATGGTAGCGAGGGGAGAGATTGGGTTATTGTGAGTGCCCAGGTCCTGTTATGCGAAGACGTGCTAATGGATAGAATCTCCCAGATTGCATACCACACCCCCGAACCACTTTACACTGAACAGGAGTTCTTGGTCTTAATCTGGGCTATCTTGCTTGCTACGATTATCGGACCGATCGGCGCCGGATGGGTGATCAAGTGATGGAGAGAGGATGTACTGAGGGGTGGATGGGATTAGCCAAGCTTGAGGGATCAGAGAGGAATGGGGATGGAAAAAATTCGAAATGAGTGCAGAAGCTGCGCGGTTGTGATCAGTTTCCATGCATGGTTGCACTCGGACTCCTTACTCATTAGTGAACCCCGCGGATCATTTGTTCATGACACGTTCGCGGATACTCGCCGATGTGGTTGATAAGCGATCAGATCTCTCCGAATGATGACCGTCGGCCATCAAGAGATCTACCTTACAAATTCCAAAAATTCCCATGCGCCATCAGCCGATCATCGTCAGTCTGCACCTCTGCTCTTTCCTTTAACCACAGGCCATCATGGCCGAGGTGACCAAGCGACTGAAATTCTGTTCGGGCAATTCGGATGCGATGCCCGCGAATAACGGGCAATTGATGCGATACAGTAACCCCGAAAGGAGGCTCGCGTCCTTTGATAATTGAAAAACTTCGGGCATCGGTCGGATCCTCATTTGCACCTGATTTCGAGTCTGATTGATCAGACCTTCGGCCAAGGATGCGGTCTTGATGGTGCTTGACATATAAATACTGGCCAAATACATCGTCCTGGTCCTCCTTTCTCAACAAACTACCCATACTACCCGACTTGGATACCCTTTTTACACCAACTTAACAATGGTCGAGAAACTATCTCAGACCGGTGCTCAACAAGGTCTAGCTGCGACAAACAACAAGACTCTATCACCCTCATCAACCATGGATTCGACTCACGAGCCATCGCCCAATCGAACGCTGACCAGTCTTCATGGTACTCCCGAGGGCAAAACGTCAAATCTACCCGCTGCCAGTACACTAGGCAAGGAGGAGGTCGATGATCTCGCTAAAGGGGGTGATGGGTTCCATTCTAGCAAGAATGCCGTTGCGCTATCGAGTCTACCTGCTGGTCGAAAGAGTATACTACTACTTTGTTTCTGTTTAGCGTACGTCCCTTTCATTTTTCGGTCATTCACTCGTTGATCTTCAGGATGTTCATCGATGCTGCTGGGGTCTCAGCTACATTTTTGATGACTGCGCCCATCTCCAAGGACCTCAATATCGCCTTTGCCGACGAGGCATGGGTGCTCGGAACCTACTCTATGGTTTTCGCCGCTACCCGTGAGTTCTCCCTTACAAAAATACCTTAGCCGGGCTAACAAGCAGTACTATTTGCCGGACGTCTAGCCGACCTGTACCCACCTCATCGAATCTACACCATCGGTTTCATTGGTATCGCCGTCTTCTACCTTATTATTTCTTTCATGGAAAACTCGATCGCCTTTTACGTCCTCCGAGCTATCTCTGCTCTATTGGCGGTCCTGACCATTCCATCTGCCATCAACATGATCGGTATGTCTCCATGCTCGTGCTGATGAAATGCAAGCTGATAGTAGTCCAAATGTACCCCGAACCAGCTGAGCAAGCTAAAAAGTTGGCTCTTTTCGGTATGGCCGGAGCTCTTGCCAACACCATCGCTCTTGTGCTTGCTGGTGTATTCCTTTTGGCTAGCTGGAGATGGTACTTTAGGTTCATCGTGAGTCTTCAGACTGAGTATTTGGGACTCAAGCTGACCTACAGACGATCCTCATTGCACCCTTTGCCGTCCTCGCTTGGTTCATGATGCCCAAGACTACCGCTGTTGCTGAAGATCTACCCGGATCTGAAAAATGGAAACGTATGGATCTCGGAGGTGTCGCCATCCTAGTAGCCGCCCTCATCCTGTAGGCCGCGCATTTCATCGCATCACAGCAGAAGCTAATAGTCAGGTTCATCCTCTCATTCACTCAAGCACCTATCAAAGGCTGGAACTCGGCAATCTTCATCGCCCCCTTCGTCGTCTCGCTCGTCCTCTTTGTGGTTTTCTTCGTCTACGAAGCCTATCTGCCCCATGGATACGCCTTACTCCCCCAAGATATCTGGTCTTACCCAAACCTCTTCCCACTCATGCTGCAAGCATCAGCGATTTTCATGTGGTTCGCATGTGCTCAACTTCGAATTGCAACCTACTTCCAAGTCGCTCTTGGAAACTCGGCAATCCTCGCTGCCGTCAAACTACTCCCAATGGGTATCACCGCTTTGATCGTTGGTGTCGGATCACAAGCTGCCCCTTGGCTCATTACGCGTCCACGATACGTTCAACCGGTATCCTCGGTCCTTTGTTTCGCTGGATCAATGCTATTTGCCTACTCCGGTGGAGGACATGGAAGTGATTACTGGAAATTCATGTTCACAGGACAAATAATCGGCACAGCAGGAGGAATGTTGGTCTTCATTGGCATGAACACGAGCATCATCCAGTCGTTCCCCCTCGAATTTGCCGGTGTTGGAGGTGCATTCTCTCAAGTCCTCTTTCAAGGTACGTTTCTGTTTGGAGTTTCTCCCGATTTTTCGATCTCAATCGCGAGTAGCGCTAACGTCTAGTCGGTGGAGTAGTAGGAATCGCCATCCAAGCAGGTCTCATCGGAACCGGAGACGGAACCATCCAAGACTGGACAGGTTCCAAAAACTCGTACTTTTTCACCGGAGGTTATATCCTCTTTACAGGATTGGTGTTTGTGCTCTGGTACAGGCAGCACAAGATGCCCAAGCACGATGGACCTGTGGTCGTTGTATAGGAAAGGCGTCTTTCCAGATGATGGTAGCGTGTATAAAGTATAAAGTAATAGAGTAGACCGTCCCAGCTTTTCATGAATGCAAATGTTTCAATTTAGCCCTCTATGGAAACTTGCATGTCAGTCCCTTCACTGTGACACTGTCCTATATCACATTACTGTAACCGCTCGAAAAACTCCGTGTAGCTCCCATTCTCTATCAGGATTACACGGCTACCCATACATTAATATTGACTGACTACATTTACGTGAACAGAGATATACTCATCTGCACTTCTCCCGATATTGTACATACGATCTCCCAAGCACCAATCCTGAAGTTGCTCAAAGACGCCCTGGACCGATGATATCCTCTGCACCATGAAAGCCGCCCCTCTGCTGTCCACTTCAATTGACATGCTCACTTGCTACCTTTTTCTCTGTTTGTCTTGGTTCGGAGGAGTGCTCGATATCGAGCAAAGACAGAAGACCAACGTCTCTTCTAGCCTGGAGCATAATTTTCGCCTCCCAGACAGACCGACCACTAGTATCCCCAAAGATCTCGTCCAGCTCGTCCAAGCTACGATTCTTGGTCTCGGGTACAAAGAAGTAGACGTATGCAGCTGCAAAGACACACATCAATCCGAGGAAGATGTATGCTCCGTATGGCGCAGCAGCGACAAAGTCGGGTGTGGACATGGCGACGGCAAAATTGTTGAGCCAATTGGAACTAGCGCCGATCGATACACCCTTGGCTCGGAGACCGAGAGGGTAGACTTCAGCAACAATGACCCACGCTCTGTTCATCAGTTCGATCTCCGCTGACGATGAGGAACTCACGTAGGTCCCCACGAATAACCGAAGCCAATAGCAAAGAGCCAAATAAACACGACCGCTGCCCATCCTGCCGAGGTCGCCGCAGCACTGCCAGTATTGGCATCCCATTGTTCCTTGAATTGACCGATGATACCAGCTACGACGAAATGGCAGATTCCCATGATGATGGCGCCCGAAATAAGAACGGGCTTTCGTCCCCAGCTGTCCAGATAAATGACGGTCGGGATCGTTGCGAGGAACATGACAACACCTACCACGCCCGATGCCAAGAGGGATGTGGTGTCTCCAGCGAGATTGAGACCGGCAAAGATGAAAGGTGCATAATACAGGATGAAATTCACACCTGAAATCAGCGTCTTGAAAGAAATAAAGGCGAGAACTACTCACCAGTCCACTGTTGAAACGTCATGGTCAACACTGCTACCAAGGTACGCCTCAAATTTGGCCGATTGGTGATGAGACTCTTGTACTGGGCAACGCCGAGTAAAAAGTTGCTTTTGGGTGTGCCGTCTTGCAAATTGGGGTGATCATGCTCGGAAACGCGCTGCTCAAAGACTTTTTGCGATTTAATCTCGAGGTACTCGATCTGCACCAACGGCGAGTCGGCTGGCTGTCTTCGAAGGTCCGCGAGTACTGCAAGACACTCTTCATCTCGACCTTGATCCATCAACCATCGGGGCGACTGGGGCAAGAACATGATACCGACGCCGAGGACTAAGGCGGGAAGAATTTGGATTGTGATCGGTAACAGCCAAGCCGCTTTACTTTGAGTCTCCCCTGTGCCGCCGATGAAATTGGCTTGAATGGTCAGCCAGGGCCATATCCACAAGGCAAGAACTTACTGCCATAGGTGATCCAGTACGATATCATGATACCGAATGTGATAGCGAGCTGCTGAAGGGCAACCAAGGAGCCTCGAATCTCTGCCGGAGCGAGCTCGGCATTGTATAGGGGAACGATCATCGAAAGTGATCCAACACCGAGACCAGTGACGAAGCGTCCGCCAAGGATGTAGTCGTAGTTGCCGTTTCTGACGCACGCCTGAATGATGACACCGAGGACGAAAAGAATACATGCGACGACGACGGACAACTTTCTTCCGAGTCGGTCCGCAGAGTAGCCGTTGAACAAGACACCGATCCAGGCGCCGAGTTCAAGAATAGAAGTCAACAGTCCCGCCAAAGTGGGATTGCTGATTCCGTTGGTCCCCGAAGCTTGGCCAAACGAGTACATCGATAGCACCTGGCCGAACATGCCCTGGTTGTAACCATAAATGAGACCTCCCATGCTGGCAAAGACGGCAATAGCAGTCGTCCTGCCATTCTTGATTAGACCGGCTGCGCCGGGCTTGGCGGCTAGACCAGCGCGGCGATGTTGGATGTCGGTGTCGACAGCTGCACTCTTGGTCTACATGTTGTCGGTCTATGTTGATCAACAAGGAGTATGCCCACTTGGTCGTGGGGACGGGCTACTTATATCATGAGGGACCCCATGACGAGGTCCTGGCGCCGCGGAGGGGTAGAAACGCCAACGGAGGATGCTCGGGACATTGTTGTACGTTTTGTTCCATTGGGCAACGTGGACCGCCGTCCGGGCACCCACTCAGCGACGTTGTCATCCTGACGAAGCAGGCGCACAGCCCGTAAGGAAAGATGATGATGTAATGATTACGCCGAGTGACGTGTACCTCCACTTGCCAAGAACTACTTCAAGCTCTTTCGCGAACGCTTACCGGGTTATTGTGGTGGAGGATTTGTGCCGAGACCCTTGGCGATGGGCAACATCGGAGAAGTCCGGCTGCCTTTCACGAGCTCACTGTTCGGTGTGTCCTGGGCTCCGGCTCTCCCATGGAATTTGTCGCTTCTTTCTGCCCCGTCTACCTTCCGCTTGACCATATATAGACATCGAGCCAGAGTCCCCGTTGCTGTACGGCGGGAAGCCGACTTTGTTGCTCTCTTCCCTATTTTGAGACCATGATAGTATCGTAGACGGCGCCCATCGGCTCGTTTCCGCCTGATAGGCTAGATGGCATTGGAGTTCAGGATGAAGCTCAGTCTCGTCTGATGTTTCCCAGAATGCGTCCACTGCCCACACTCTAGGTCTTTCTGTCACCTTACGAGTGCTGAGTCACTTTACACGATTAGAATCTTTCAGCTGGATCTCACGTGCGATAAATCTGTTTACATCATTTCTCGACTGTCTCTCGGTGAGGTCATTGGATTTTGCTGTTAACCCTTGACTTGATTCTACTACATGCCTAAGCCAATCCTCATCAGTGGAGCTGGTCTCTCTGGTCTACTACTAGCACGCTCTCTGCTTTCACGAAACATCCCTTTCGAGCTATATGAACGAGATTCAGCTGGATCATCACGATCTCAGGGTTACCGGATACGGCTATCGTCACAAGGCCTCAACGCACTCGAAGCTGTTCTTTCGCCCGACGCATATGCGGACTTTAAAGCTGGATGCAGTGATAATGGATCGGGTCAGATATTGGGATATGATGCTATAACGATGGAGGAGAAGCACTTCGGGGGAGGTGGTCCACCCAAGGGAGGTGGGCAGGTTTTAGGGGTCGATCGAGCTTTTCTAAGAAACCAACTCTTGAGGGATATAGAGGAGGTCACGCATTTCAATGAAGCCTGTACTGGATATGAAGTCTCTGCCAAAGGAGTTACTGCCAAGTTTGCAGATGGGACTTTTAGCCCCGAAGGATCGATGCTAGTTGGTGCCGATGGGGTATATTCGAAAATTACCAAACAACTCACCGACTCGAAACTCAAGGTCTTCGATACAGGTGCTCGAATGATACACGGCTCTTCTCCTCGCTCAGTGTACGCACCACTGGCAAAAGGACGGTTCGCAGCATTCTCAATTACCGACAATTCGAACGAGAATCGGAAGATAGCAATGATCACCAATGTCCGCGACGAGCCAGACTCGACACATTTCGGATTCGTATTGGTCGGAGGTCCAGGAACGTTCTCCGCGCCTAATGATGATTTCTCAGTGACTGGTCAGGCGGCTGTCGACATAGCTGTGGATGTAACGAGAAATTGGGCGGAGGGAGTGAGACCGATTTTGAGGGAGCAAAAAGTGGAAGACGCGGCTTTCTTGAAGATGTCAACTTCTAGTCCCGAAGGTGTACCCGAGTGGAACAACGAGTCGAGAGTGACGATCATGGGGGACGCCGTGCATGCCATGACTCCAGGTATGTCCTCGAGAAAAGCTGTCACTGACTTTTAGCTGGCGGGGTTGGAGCTAATACCGCTTTACGTGATGCTGAGCTACTCGGCCGACTGATTGGGGAGAGGGCTGGCTGGAAAGAGGATATTACTGGAGAGTATGAGAAGGAGATGAGGGTGTATGCTTCGCAAAATGTTAAGGATAGCTTTGGCTTTGCGTCGAAGCAGTTTGGCATTGGGGAGTTGTCTGTTGTCATCAATTGATTGACACGTAGTATACGAGATGAATACATGACACGCATGACATACACCATGCACCATGTAGGGACCAGATGCTCTAGTTACAAAAATCACAACTCGGCGACTTGACGAGACCAAAGAGAACCTCCCCTCCATATCTCCGCCTGCGGGCGAGTGTGGCGCCTGCTACGCCATAATCTTTGAAATGGTGTTTTGACGACCACAGTCCAATAGACACACTCTTGCGCCCCGTAAGCCATCTCCCTTTTGTAGAGGCCGAGCAGCGGTTCGTTTTCAGGTCCAGACTCCCACTTACCAGACCGCCGGACCAAGATCAGTTTGTCACTCAGGCACCCGTCGGTTTCCGGGAATTTTCTCTACTGATCTGAAATTCGGTTAAGTCCAACATATTTTCACATTGGGGACTGTTGCCCCGCCTTTCCCTCTACGTATCCCTTAAGCGCGTCTTTTCAGTCATGGAATCGTAATCATCTTGCGTTTGTCATACTCGATCATGTCTAGCTCATTACCGGAGCAGGTTCAGCCTCTCGCTCACGATCGCTCAGCTCACGAGGATCAAGACGACAACAATGGATCGAGAACGCCTGCTTTGAGCGAGAATGAGAAAGCGACCAATGAGATGTTTGCAAACGCCGCGTTGGCTACCGACAAGGAACATAATATGACCTTGAAGCAGGGGTTGAAACTTTATCCCAAAGCTATCGCATGGTCGGCTTTGATATCGACACTGTGCGCCATGGAGGGGTATGATATTTCGCTCATCGGGAATTTTTGTAAGTCACGTGCTACCCAAATATATGATGGGGCTAATGAAAAGACGCGTTCGAGCCATTCAATCGAAAGTATGGAGAGTTGACGGCGGCCGGGACTTACGAAATTCCAGCACGTTGGCAAGCTGGTCTATCGAATGGCGCTCAGGTTGGACAGATCTTTGGTCTGATTGGTGAGTGCACCTGAGAGTCTGCGGTGCTGATGATCAGTCAACGGATACGCAACCGAACGATATGGCTACCGAAAGGTCTGCTTGGCTTCCCTAGTCTGGCTAGCGGCAGTCACGACAATCTTTTTCACTGCGCCAAACGTCGAAGCTCTTCTCGCTGCCGAGATCCTAGCTGGTGTTCCTTGGGGAGTGTTTCAAGCTAGTACGTCACCCAACTCACACGAACGATATGCACTAACGACTAGTCGCGATCTCGTACGCTGCCGAAGTTTGCCCAATCGCTTTGAGAGGCTATGTCACGACCTACCTTAACTTTTGCTGGGGATGGGGTCAATTACTCGGAGTCGGAGTCATCAAGAGCATGTTTGGAAGGACGGATCAGTGGGCCTACAGGATCCCTTACGGGCTAATGGTATGTCCCTCTCGGACAAAGATTTGCTTGCTGATATATTTTAGTGGATGTGGTACCCTCCTCTTCTCATCGGGATCTTCTTCGCTCCAGAATCCCCTTGGTGGTTGATAAGAAAAGGAAAGATCGCCGAAGCCAAGAAATCGTTATTAAGGCTCACTTCGAGGAAGGGCAATCCGGATTACAACCCGGATGAGACTATTGACATGATCAGACATACGACTGAATTGGAGCAGGATATCACTGCTGGAGCTTCTTACCTTGATTGTTTCCGAGGTGAGCCCATCGTTGGACCTGGAATCGAGCTGATCATCTAGGATCCAACCTGCGAAGAACCGAGATCGTTTGCGCCATCTGGGCCACCCAGAACTTGAGTGGTGAGTAAACTCTGCTTTTCCGCGAGAGACGATTTGACAATCAGGAAACACCTTCTCCAACTACTCCACATACTTCTTCAAGCAAGCCGGTCTAGGCGGATCAATCCCCTACGATTTCGCAATGGGTCAATACGGAATCAACATGGTTGGCACGATCGGCGCATGGGGACTCATGTCACTCGGCATCGGACGTAGAAAGCTCTTCTTGATTGGTTTGTCCGCTTTGACTGTCAGTCTGATGATCATGGGCTTCTTGGGATTGGCAAAGAACAAGAATGAGAATGCTAGTTCTTTGGCTACGGGATCTATGATGTTGGTCTGGGCTACCTGCTATCAGCTCTCCGTTGGGTACGTTATCGATATCATAAGTCATCACACGTCGCTGATCCTCAGTACTATTGCCTTCTCGCTCGTCGCCGAAATGTCAACCCGACGACTCCAGATCAAGACGGTGGCAATGGGTCGAGCGGCTTATAACGTCGCTGCCATCATCGTCAATGTCCTCACACCTTACATGCTCAACCCTACAGCATGGAATTGGGGTAACTACGCTGGGTTCTTCTGGGCTGGAACGTAAGTCACTCCTCTTGCTTTGAAAACACTCCCACTGACGGGAAGATGCTTCTTGTGTCTGATATATCACTATTTCCGACTTCCCGAGCCAGCTGGTCGGACCTTCGCAGAGGTGAGCATTTCCGTCATCCGCATTTTGTGGGCTAGCTGATGAAATAGCTTGATATCTTGTTTGAGCGAAGGATCCCCGCTCGACAGTTCAAGCATACCGAAGTTAACGCTTTCGATGTATCTTTGCAGCACAAGATCCATAACGACAGCGAGGATGTCCTCGAGGCGTCTCGAGCGTAGATATACCTAGACTTGGTTAATTTTCTTGTAGGACGTGGTCAATACGTGGTGAGTAATGCATGCTATAATAATGACTGCTACAATATGCATGCTTCAATGGTGCCAAGGCGGGAATCGGCCTTTCGGCATTCTCGGCCAAGTCCGAGGGTGACATGCTGTGTTCCACTCCACCACTATTCTCCATCGTCAATACACCTACAGACATGCGATACAGTCTAGTAGGAGCTCTTGTAGCGCTGGTCACATCCAGCTTGGGTGTTGCCCAAGTGGCAGAAACCCTTGGGGTGGATGACCCGTTCAAGTCAAAGGCGAACCCGTATTCTACCTTTATTGATCATTGTACGTCCCTGAATACCGCTTCACTCGCTAATACCTAGTCTCACCGGACACTTCAAACTCGGAGGTCTACTTTCAATCAGAGATGAAGAATCTCTTTCCCAACTCGAGCATCACCGTGACTTCCGACTTCCGGTTCCAGCCTCTCGCCTACGCTGCTCAGCAAGACGATCCTATTCTCATCCAAGAGATGGAGATGGAGGGTTTGAAGAAGCTTCATTACTATCCTCCCCTTAGTAGGAGATATGGTAAAGGTGTGGTCGCTAGCGAGGTCTCGCTCGGTGGGTGGACTATCGGATGGAGGGATGTAGAATTCAAGGTCATCTTTACTTCCGTGAGTGTCAAATAAATCCTGAAGAGCTTGCTGACGGTGCAGTGGTCAGAGGGGTTCTCTCGGACTTCCATCTGGTACTTGATTTCGGACGATAAAGTCAAGGCTCAAGAATTCTTTGAAGCCGTCACCTCGCATCTATCCCAAACAAGGGATGCCATCCTAGTATTCGACCAAGGATATTGGCAGCCGGACCATGGATTGTGGGAGTCTGTCCAAGGAGTGAGCCTTCTATTCTTCATTCATTGTCAGCTAACCCTCTAGGCGGAGTGGAAGGATGTCATCTTGGACGAGGAATTCAAGGAGCGACTTCAGCGGGATTATCGATCTTTCTACAAGTCTGAAAAGATTTACAAAGACCTTCAAGTTCCCTGGAAACGTGGATTGATCTTCCTAGGTGTATGTCATCTCTCCCTTCATATGCTCAAGAGCTGATGGAGTAGCCACCCGGAAACGGAAAGACCATCAGCCTAAAGGCAATCATGCACGAGTCAAAGGTCCCTGTACTTTACGTCAAGTCTTTCCACAGTACGTCTCCTTTTCCTTCTAAACGTAGACTGATAATTCAGATTGGGCTGGCGATGAAGCCGGTATCAAGGCGATCTTCGAACGAGCAAGGGCAGAAGCTCCATGTCTTTTGGTTTTGGAGGACTTGGACTCTTTGATAACCGATATGAACCGGTCTTTCTTCTTGAACGAGGTGGATGGTATTGACGGGAATGATGGGCTCCTCTTGGTAAGTTCTCCCGATCATTCCCGGTATCTGGGCTGATGCTAGATCGGTACCACCAACCACTTTGACCGTCTCGACCCGGCTTTGTCAAGTCGTCCATCCCGATTTGATAGGAAATAGTGAGTATTTCAAGAATGCTCAACTTGCTTGGCTGAGATCTCAGCATGTTTGCAAACCCCGCCAAGGGCGAAAGGAGGCAGTATGCAGTCTACTGGCAGAAGAAGCTCAAGTCCAACGAGGATATAGAGTTCCCGGATGAGCTTCTCGATCAATTCGCGGAAAAGACCGACAAGTTCTCGTTCGCGTACATGAAGGAGGTCTTGTGAGTTTAGTGTCCATATCCACAATGTAGAGAGCTGATGTCGTAGCATCTCCTCCTTGCTCACTCTCGCTGGGCTCGAGGATCCTTCCAAGGCACCTAGCTTCCAGTCTGTTGTTCTCGACCAGATCAAGCATCTTCGAAAGCAGCTCGACGAAGACGAGCAGGCAGCCTTGATGGCTCAGGGCCGATGGTCAGAAAGTGACAAGGGCGACATGTACGGAGACCAGGGGATGGATGAAGAGGATCAGCAGGGCAGAAGTATGCGGTATCTAAGTCAGGTAGTCGGGAATGACGGACTGCGGCAGATGGTCATGCTAGGAGACAGGAAGGAGCCATCTCCGCTGACCGTCAAGGTGTAGGAATCACAGGGATGAGCAAAATGACGGCTGTGACAAGAATGCAATGCTTTTCTCGTATCTGAGCGCGTCCAAAGGGCGGCGTCAGGCTCCTAAGCTCGTAAAGCGGAGTCATATCTCCAGTCCGTTCATGCTCTCTGTGTGCCTAAGGCGAGATGAGCTTCTCAAGCTACAGTACAGTGCCGGCATCAGCCACTACGTCCTCGCGCTACCCGGCAAGTAATGTACCGGCACTGAAACGCTGGTACAAGTAGCGGATCTAGGGAAATATCAATCGATTGTCAAGGGCGTTTTTAGTGAATCCGGTTATTCAAGTCACCGCTCCATTCTGTTTGCGACTCCTATTCTTCTTGGGCGTGTCGATGACTTCGACTTCAGGCCGCTGGACTGCTGAGATAGCAGTCGTGCTTTGATCAGCCGAGAGTCTCAGTGTTGCGGTGAATATCTAGCGTAATGGAGACTTTTACTTGAGTGTCTTGTATCAAGGGCCGCATGTGAGACGCCGTAAGATTACACTCTCCTCGGGCCCAAAAGCTTAATTTAGCTAATTGTTGGAATGATCGACCGGACCCATAAATGCTACTCGAAGCCGGCTAGGATGAAGGCGGTCTGCTTTCTTAAGTGACTAGCCATCGCCATCGCCTCTCCATCGTTCTACAACATTCGATATGCGTTCCGCTTTGATCATCGCTTCCATCCTGGCCACTATTACCTCGACTGCCGTCGCTAGAGTGAGTTCCGAGCACCAGCCATTCTGTCAAGCTGACTCGATAGCCAGCCGCCGAAAAGAGGGTTCCAGGGATAAGTCTCTCCCTGGGCGTCTCTGGATCTGTCTCGGCAGGTACGAAATCGAGTATCGCTCCGTCTGCCTCCAAGGTTACTTCCACATCGTCTTCGTCTTCACCTAAAGCTTCCGGGTGTAGCAGTACCTCTGGCGATGCCCCTTACTCCCTTTCCTGCAGCGAACTCGAGAGCGTCGTCACTTTCCCCAACGGTTTCCAAAACAGGCCTGGAGGGATCGTCTTTCTGGTTCATGGAACCGGCAGTACCGCAGACGAATCTTGGGGTGCAGGACCATACAATACTATCCTGCCCAACAAAGGGTAAGTCACTCGGCGAGGTACATATAGTGATTTTCCGCTAACAGGTAGACCTGGTTACGATATTGCGTGGATCACAATTCCAAACCGGAGTCTTACAGACTCGCAGGTGACCTCCGAGTATGTCGCCTACAATATCCAAAGGCTCGCCGCTATGTCGGCTACCAAGAAGATTTTTGTCATCGGTCACAGTCAAGGGAATATCAACATTCAATGGGCGCTTGCATTCTGGCCGAGCGTACGACAATATGTCACTGGCTTTATCTCTTTAGCGGGAGACTTTCACGGGACTGCCGAAGGACCTCTACTCTGCACGACCCAGAATATCCTACAAGGAGGATGTTCGCCAAGTGTATTCCAGCAAAGCGTCGGCTCCCACTATTTGGCTGCTCAAAACGCTATCGGCGGCTCTGCTCTGGTGCCAACAACAAGTATCTATACCATATTCGACGATGTCATCCAGCCAGAAATCATCAACCCAACAAGCGAACTACCGGGTGCCGTCAATCTTCGGATTCAAGGTCCGTCATTTCTGGACTTGCATCGCATCGATGGAAGTCGGCAGCATACTGATGTCTAGATCTGGATCTCTGCGGAACTGGATATGTCATCGATCACTTTACAATGCTCGTCGCAGCTGGACCCTTCTATCTCACTCTCAGTGCCCTGGAGAACAAGGGTGTAGCCAAAAGATCGGCATTCAGCTTGAACCAGTGTGCCTACCTTACCGCCGACTCAACGTGAAATATTCCATGCAACAGATCATATGCAGACGCTGACATCGACAGTGTACCCAATCCCTTCGTGACCGTCGCGGGCACCGCCGGCGGAATCGCCTCGGACGTGATCGCCATCTCATTGAACAAGTACAAAGTTCCCGTTGAGCCGCGACTTATGCCTTATGTTTGTGAAAAGGGGTTGAGCTCGTACTGTTAAGTGTTGTAGAAAGAAATCGGTAACTGTTAAGTGTAGAAAGAAATTGGTAAAAGAAGAGCATGGTTCCGTAAGCATGCCGTGTATAGGACAAGTAAGCTTATGTATCGTGAAAGTATTTGATGACTGGAGGATTTCAAACAAATCTCGACACTCTCCCTCGACAAGATGTCAATCAGGTACTAGGATTTGTCGCGTCAGATCTAATCTCACCCCATGTGCAAGATCTTGTTAACATTGATTTTTAAGTTAACTTCACCTTACCCGTACCCATGTCCCAAACTTGTTATGATGTTCTCACACTCCCGCATCAGATCCGGATCCAAGATGCAAACGACTCGAGTCGAGAAATACAAGTACCTGCATCCTATCGATCATCCTCCTTTTCATTCCACATCATTCTCACTATCTGCGTATAACGATCCCCGTATCTTACGCGTTTCTACATCTAGCTAGTATCACTATCACCTCAATCGATCCCAATCAATATGACTATATCCGAATGCATAGCCATCGTTCGTGAAGAGATGCTGGAAGCTTGTCTAGATGAAAGGCTTCCCAAGCTATACGAATTCATAGCCAACGAGTCCAACGGCACACTTCCTCTCCACACGTCCGACCTTTCATCTTTGTCGACTTCCTCCTCTTGGTCTTCGTTTCTCTCACGATCTACTTCAAGCGACTGGCTAAACGAGATCCTGCCCGAGCTCGACCTACAACGAGAAGATACCGCCGAGACCGCGCCATCCAACGGTAGTCCCAAAGTCGCGTCCTCCGAAGATGATGATCTCGTTATGGTAGGGCCTCCAAAAGGTCCAAGGTGCAACTTTGCTAAAGGATACGAGAGATATCACCCGGAACGATATCGTTGCACCGGGTACGAGGCCAAGGGCTACAATTGGTTAGACGGTGATGTCGAGGCAGAGGATCAGCGATTCGTGATTGACCTCAAAAACGGAAGCATGGATAGGCAGGCCTTTATCTCCGACTTGTTTGCTAGCACTGACCTCATAGGCTGCCGGATGTCCGACCTTTCCTTTATTACGTCGGCTACATCGCAGGTGACAGGTCTCGTCTCCCCAGGAACCCAAGTCGTCACCTCTCACCAGTCATCGAAGACCTCTTTGTTGCCGCAGGACGGGAACATCTATTGGCCGAATGGACCAAAGGATCTGGGTAAGTCCTTGTGGGATAACACGAGACCTCTACTGATAGCAGACACTTCCTAATGGATCGAGACTGGCTTAGACTGAACAAATGGGATTACATCACCATGCCATACGGCCCTTGCTGTGAGGCTTTCGTTAAGCCTTTGGAAGGCGACGTCGGTCTCAAGAGGACAACGGTCAAGCTGGCTGCAGCAAGTAAGGTATTCGACTTTGTGGAAGATGTGCTTATAGTACGCCGGGCTTCCCATACCTGTATGATTGTGAGCTGACTGCTCTTCACAGACCAACGCCCGAGTACCCCTACCATCCAAGACGATCACAAAGGTATTTCCAGGTCATGGGGACTGGGACGAGTTTATTCGGCACCTCTACGGAACAAATCACCCCATCAGGCTCTTGGTGCTACATTACTCGGTCAAATCCGTAAATCATGCTCGAGTTAGAGGCGATTTGTCCTTCATGAGACGGGAAGCCATCAAATTCTACCCTCCTGATCCGAAATGTAAAGTAGAAAAGGCGATCTCTTGCGCTTGCCAATAATTCTTCTTCTGGCTTCTCTTCCATTTTGCCCGTGTTTAGAGTCTACATATGACGAAGATCACTTTCAAGTAGAACATTAATGCATTATCGCCGTCCTTTGTACTCTACATCAAAAGTTGATTCTCTGGAAAGCCCCCACTTCCGTTCGGCGAAATTTACCCGAGTCGGCCCTTTTGTCCCGAGGAAAATTAAGTATCCTCCATGGATCGCGGTAGCGCCATCGCGGCTGATGACCAGCGCTGACTGATGAGGAATGCATCGTGCTCACTCCACCATATATTCATATTCTTATCATTGCGATCAGGCTGGAACGACACATCGGTCCAAGAATTGCGATGAGTTACGAAAATAAAGACCGGGATTTAGATACTCCAGTGGAGTGGGGCCGCGACAATGATTTGGATCGCGATACAAGCAAATCAAGGGATGTAGGCCCAGCTACAATGTGGGCTGGAGCAGGGGAAGTTGGGTCGGATAGTGTAGATCAAGTGATCTTGGAGCCGAAACGTCTATCAATGATCCGAGTGGTAGCCCTGACGGTCATCATGATTTTGACCTATTTCCTGGGTGTAAGTGCTTTTCATCTTTGGTCAAATATGCTGATTTGTAGGCCGTATCGTCCCAAGCAGTCACTCTCAATGTTCCCGGGATGTCTCGAGATCTCAATCTCACTCAACTTCAAGCTCAATGGGTGGTCTCGGCATATTCGCTCGCTTACGCCTGTGGTCTCCTGTTTTCAGGTCGTATAGCAGATGTGTACGGTCGAAAGCTTTGTTTCTTGATCGGAATGGGCGTCTTTGTCGTTTTCAGCATCATTTCCGGCGTCATGAGGGTGAGTCCGTCCAAGTGGAAGAGGCTGACAGATAGACGTATATCCCGCTTTGTATTCTTCGTGCCCTCGCCGGGCTGGGTATGGCTCTAGCTGGGCCATCTGGTTTCGGAATTGTTGGAGCGTATGTCGTACATGAACCAGTCAGAACGATCGTCTTTGCCGCCTTTGGCCTAGGTGGGCCAATTGGAGCTGCTACCGGTACTTTACTAGGTGGAGCAGTTGCAGCTATCAACGCGTGAGTCCGTATCCAAGAATAGGTGATCTATGCTGATACCAGTCCTCGAAATTGGAGTTACCTCTTCTTTGTCCTAGCTGGTCTAGGCGCGATCCCATTGATCCTAGGATATTTCGCAATGCCCTGGGACCGCCGAGCTCTTACCGGTAGCAAAGTCCCTAAAATCGATTGGATCGGCGGATTCCTAGTAACCAGTGGACTGAGTTTGTTCATGTTCAGCTTGACTCAGTCAGGTGTAGTCGAGAAGGGGTGGAGCGAGCCTTGTACGTCTTTTCCTGTCTGCCTGTGCCAGGCCTTTGCCTGATGCTCAGACGTACCGGTCGTATTCGTCTTATCTGTCTGCCTGCTCGTCGCCTTCTTGTTATGGGAACGACATCTGGAAAACAAAACTACTTTCCCTCCTATTGCCAAGTTCTCTCTCTTCACTCGACATCGATATCGTTTTACAGCGTTGATGCTATGTGCATTCTTCTGTACCATCTCGACATCTGGATTCGTATACACAGCGACGATCTGGTATCAGGAACTAAAAGGCGAGACGCCATTGAAGAATGCTATCTTGTTACTACCTTGTAATATCATGGGTCTTGGTGCTGCCGTATGTTCCTTCTTTATAAGATGGAGTTGTGCTGATTGCAGGGTGCGGCTATGTATACTGTACCAAGGGTGAAAGCCCCTTATCTGATCGCCATTGGAGGTACTATGGCTGGGTACGTTCTCCCATTCCTGACAGAGTAGGACTGATGATCAGGATGACCTCGATTCTGTACGCAACATGCCCGGCATACACGTTATACTGGAAATGGGAGTTTGTAGCCCAACTTTGTCTGCCATGGGGGATTGACTTGTAAGTCCAGATGGTCTTTATCCGATTCGCGGTCAAGACTGACAAGCAGTATCGTCTGCGTCGGTAATGTCCTCGTCACAAATCTAGTAGCATCAGATGAACAATCTGTCGGAGGTGCACTCTTCCAAACTTCCTACACGGTCGGATTCGCGTTGGGAAACAATCTGTCAAGTCTCTTGATTCAGCGTCTAGGAAATGACTCGGGTAATTTGCTACATGGACTGAGAGCGTCAAGTGGGCTCAATGCGGCTTGTGCTTGGATCAGTGAGTTCTCTCTCATACTCGAGAGGTGGAGTAGAGCTGACGAGTGTAGTTCCAATCATTGCGTTGATTGGGCTTCGGGGTTTGGGGGTCGCGAGCGATGCGGCCAAGGTTGCTTCCAAATAATGTAGATTAGTAAACGTCGTGAACATGTATGCATTAGTCCACCTCAATCAGCCAAGATAACAGGCCAGCAAATCAGTCTCCGAACTGGCGGACAGTAGGTCTAAATGCGATGAGGTACAAGTTCATCTCATATACTATCTTACTATACAGACCGCTCATCCACCGCGGTGACCCTCCTCACCAACCAATGTCGGCTACTTACTGCCCAGGACCAGGTGCATTGAGGTAGGCGTCTCCAGCTTGGGCATTATGGTACAAGCTTGATCGTCTTTGACTGGTTCCAGAGAGCGATTCAGCAGTGTTTGACCTTTTCATCAGCGTGGCCCTTGAAACAGACGAGGAAATCTACCTTGGCATAGTTGAGAGGTGGTTAGAGTCCTCTGTCCATGGCTCGATACATGTCAGAGGTACCACTCCCCTGTTCTGATTTTGGTCTTCACAGAGGGTCCATCCGTCATCGTATGCGGTGTGGAGCCATAGTTGTTGTCCGGGAGCGACCGCTATTTGTCAGCGTTTGAGAACATGAGACCAAGAAAGACGCACCAAGCTCATCTTCCAGTGACCTGACGAATCCGACAGAGACCATGACCATCATTCCATCCCTCAGACCCATGGCTGCAGCTGCAACACTGGCAGTTCCGGCGGTAGCGGCATCATAAGGTTGTTGGCCTTGTTGTCCTTGATAGCCGTAATCCTGGGCAGGGTATTGAGTGCCGGAAGGTGGGTAGGTAGCGGCTGCTGCGCCAGCTCCAGCTACAGCTCCTGCGCCGACACCTGCTTGGCCATAGGCATCGTAGGTCTCGTAATCGTATTGACCGGTGCTCTGCATAGGGTATACTTGAGAGGGGGGCGAGTACTGCTCATTAGTATACAACATGACAGGTAAGTGGTGAACGTACCCTAGCCTTCTCGAGATCATCTTCATCCTCCATGGTAACTGGTGCGGGCCATGGCTCAAACATGCTAGTCCTATGTGCCGTCCTCCTTGACCTAGCCTTCTTTCGGATTTGTCGAGTAACGATAAGAGCAGCAAGACATAGTGCAATGATTCCTCCAATGATGATACCGACAAGCTATCCGTCAGCTTTCATTCCAGATTGGTATTAGCAATCACTTACACCGCCTAAAGGAAGTCCGCTGCCTCCGACACCTCCTTTGCCAGTCGAGCTCGCAGCCAGACCGCTCACACTTGAAGTCCTTGATACTGATGCAAAGGAGGTAACGAGGCCTGGCTGAGATTGGGAGATTGTGCTAGTGACCGTCGCGACTGCCTGAGAGCTTGAGGTTGAAGAGCTCGAGGATGATGTAGGCGTAGTACTGGTCGAGGTAGAGGTTGGTACCGTCGAGGTCGACGAAGGGGTGGTCGAGGTCGAGGTTGACGTAGACGAGGTCGTCGGAGCGATACTGGATGAGGGGGTAGTTGATGAGGTACTTGGCTCATCTGGCACTGCCGAGCTCGAAGGAGTAGGCGAGGGAGCAGCGGTTGTAGGAGCAGGAGCAGAGGTGGTTGGTGCTGCAGCCGAGGTTGCTGTTCATCAGTATCTGATTCCCAAAGGACGGCAACAACGTACTAGGAGCAGCGGCGCTGGGGGAAGGCGCTTGAGTAGTAGGCGCTACTGCGGACGATGCTACCTCTGGGGTCTCGGCGTCGGCAATAGGCCTAGTAGTTGGTTGTTCTGGAGTTGCCATTGTCTTGAGTGTCGGTAATGACGCTGGTGCTGGAACTGTATTGACAGGATCCAAGAGCGATTTCAATGGGTCGACAGGAGTAGGTGCCGCCATGATGTGTATAGTATGTTATGTTTGTTTGTTGAATGCAATGCGATAGAGAGAAGGATAGATCAGCTAGTGTATCGTATCAATCAAGATAGAGGTGCTTACCAGATCAATAGAGAGCAAGGGTAATAGGATGAAAGGACGATCACGGGGTAAGGTGTATCGTCTTTGAGAGATCAAAGGAGTGTTTGATGATCCGTTTGCAAGTATGGGGACCCAATCAAGGATGGTAGATGATTGTAGAGGTTGATTGCTTGAATTGACGATCGATGCTCGGGGGGATTGAGCGTTGATGTGACCGGCTAGTTTGCTTGATAGATGGTCCGAAGGTGAGACAATGGGTGGTGTTTACTGGATGAGACTTGGTGTAGTAATAGTAGTAGTAGCGATTATAGGTATAAAGGAGTGTGGTGTATTTAAGTGAGACTGATAGTCTTGGGTATAGATTATAGAGTGGTGGTAAAGAGTGTAAAAGTAGTTGGAAACGGTTGTAATGATGGTAACTGTAAAGGAATGATAAAGTCTACTAACCACGCTCAGATGCATGCTCTTCTCTCTCTCGATTGCCTCTTGTCTGGAGTATCTTCACCCTCCCTCTCTTGTTACGCTGGCAGACCCCGGGCTACCCCCGAAACACACTGGGACAGCCGTTGTTGTTTACCCAAGAAGACAGGCACAACAATAAACGCCCCTTGTTCTTATTCTACCCTGAAGCGTCTCATCCATTATGTTACAACAGAAACCCAGACAGTGACTGCGCACACGACCGGCAACAATAGGAGACGGAGCGATGCATGAGTCAGATCATCATCGACTGGTGAGATCTGGTAATTTGAGCAGCAAGAATTTATGGGAGACCGATTCTTCCGACTCCGTCTCAGAGCGAGACGCGTCAAAGCTCAACGCGTCGCGGGTAGAACCTTGCCGTCAGCATAATGTTTCTGTTGAGCGACGGCATTTCTGACTCGACCGCAGGCAGTCTCTGGCAGTGCTTGATCTCACTAAGGATGCTGTTTACACGCTAGTGCAGGTCATGAAGTCGCTCCGGCCACGGCTTTGGGTCATTCAATCACTTTTGCGCCGAGTGCATTGCGGCGCTTGTCAAGGTGCTCCTCAATTCCTCGCTCCATGGGCTTATCGCTCACCTCTCCTTGCTTACCTCTCCGTATTGTGCTCTTCGTTATTTACTGGCTCAAAGTCTCGATGGAATCGTTATTGGGTTGACATCAAAGCATGTACTGAGGTGGCAAGCGCACAAGCTCTGAAACAGCCATATCCGAGTTAATGGTTGAGCAGCATGTAAGGGTCCCGTGCTCCTACATCTGAGTATATGGATTCAGCCTTTGAGGCAGCTGTGGAATATGGAAGCGCTTAAAGCCCCTCCTGTCGCTTGCGGTTATCGAGCAGGGAGGTATGTTGTATGGTTAGTACTCGTACAGCCACTCACGTGGTTCTAGCGAGGAATGAGGAATGACATCACCCACAAAGTCAACTAAAGGAATGCGACGTCCCGGTCACTTGAAGTTGACTGTCTGCTTTCTCTTCTACCTTTTCATACATCAATCAACATGTCTGTCAACGTACGGCCCTCCTATCATCTGTGTTATCATTGCTGATCATCAGAACGTTCAGGACTGGGACTTTGAGAAGTTCCCCATTGACTTGAAAAAGTACAACCCTATCCCCCTTGATCCCGTCAAGGACAAGAAGCTTTCCGAGGAGCAGAAGAAGACTTTGGTACGTCTCGAGCTACCTTTCAATGAGGATACTGATGATAGCTCGCCAATATTGCTTTGCTACGAGATGTGATTGTCTTCTTCACTGCTACTGGAGCCGCTCGGGCTACTGCCGGGCATACGGGGTACGTCTCCCTTTTTCCCACCAACCGCATCCCTAATAAGCAGAGGTGCCTTTGACACCGTCCCCGAAGTCGTCATCCTCCTTTCTTTCCTCGCTTCCGACAAATCTGGCAAGAAGTTCTGCGATATCCTATTCGATGAGGCTGGACATCGAGTTGCTACCCAATACCTCCTCTCTGTCCTCGATGGAAACCTCCCCGTCGAACATTTACTTCATTACCGAGAAGCCAACTCTAAGCTCCCCGGACATCCCGAACTTGGTTTGACTCCTGGTGTCAAGTTCTCTTCCGGTCGATTAGGGCACATGTGGCCTTTGGTCAACGGTGTTGCCATGGCCGATAAATCTCGATCTGTCTTCTGTCTTGGATCAGATGGATCTCAGCAGGAAGGAAATGATGCTGAGGCTGCTCGATTGGCTGTTGCTCAGGGATTGAACGTCAAGTTGTTTATCGACGACAACGATGTTACTATTGCGTATGTACCCCTTGCATCTGTCAAGCTCGAGCTGACGATCTAGTGGTCACCCATCCGAATACTTGAAGGGCTACAGCGTCGCCAAGACCCTCGAGGGCCAAGGTCTTAAGGTCCAGACCGTCGACGGAGAGAACATTGATGAGCTCTACGCCGCCATGTGCGATGCCATCAACTACGATGGACCCTCTGCTGTCATTTGTCAGCGAAAGATGGCAGTTGGTATCAAGGGTCTAGAAGGATCCAACCACGCCCATGATGCTATCAAGGTGTATGTCGACCTCTTTCGACCAGTGATGTAAGCTGATCCGTAGTGAGCCAGCAGTTACATACCTTGACGAGCGACACCCCAAGTGCGCCAACATCCTCCGAGCCATCAAGCCAACCGAGAGCACCGAGCTCTTGATCGGAAGTTCAAAGGAGAAGGGAGCATGCCGAGTCCAGTTCGGAGAAGCCGTCAACGCCGTTCTCGACAAGACCAGCAAGGAGGACAACCAGGGCAAGGTTATGGTTATTGATTCTGATTTGGAGGGATCAACCGGATTATCCGTTATCCACAAGTCCCACCCCGAGTGCGTCCTTCCCCTTACTTTTAGGCGAGATACTGATAAACAGGGTCTTCGTGTCGAGTGGTATCATGGAGCGAGGAAACTTCTCTGCGGCTGCCGGTTTCGGAGCCTTCAAGGCTGACCGATACGGTGTCTTCAGGTTAGTTCATCCCCCTTCTTCGAGACGAGTGCTGATGGATAGTACATTCTCTGCTTTCTCCGAGATGATCCTCTCCGAGTTGACCATGGCTCGACTCAACTTTGCCAATGTCTTGACTCACTTCTCTCACTCTGGTGTTGATGAGATGGCCGACAACACTTGGTAAGTCTAGGTCTTGTGCATAATCACCGTGTCTGACAAGCAGTCACTTCGGTATCAACCAGTTCTTCCTCGACAACGGTCTTGATGATGCCTACGAGACCAAGCTCTACTTCCCTGCTGATTGTGTAAGTCCCTCTTGCACTTCTTTTTTTCGATGCTGACTACCAGGCTCAAATGGACGCGTATGTCATACTTAAATCTAGATGAGAAAGGTGCTAACGTACAGCGTGGTCGACCGAGTGTTCTACGATCAAGGTATCCGATTCATCTTCTCCACCCGAGCAAAGGTCCCCTGGATCTTGAAGGAAGACGGTTCGCGATACTACGATGAATCTTACAAATTCGAGCCTTCAAAGGACGAGATCATCCGGAAGGGTACCAAGGGATACGTCGTAGCATACGGAGATATGCTCTACCGATCCCTCGATGCTGTTGACCGACTCCGAAAAGAGGGATTGGACGTTGGATTAATCAACAAGTCTACCTTGAACGTTGTCGATGAGAAGGTCTTGAAAGAGATTGGATCTACTGAATTCGTTTTGGTCGTAGAGAGCTTGAACCAGAAGACTGGTCTTGGATCCAAGGTGCGTCTTGTCTTCTCATCATGAATAGAGCTGATGAGTAGATGGGTACATGGTTCTTGGAACGAGACTTGACTCCTCGATACGGTTACATGTACGTTCAATACACCGTACATGTACTAATACTGATTTAATAGGGGAACCAACCGAGAAGGATGTGGTGGACTCAGTGAACAGATTCCATTCCAGGGTCTTGATCCCCACTCGATCTTGCTCAAGGCTAAGCAGTTGATGAAGTAGTCTGTAGCCACGAGGTGAATGTAGCTAAAAGAAGAGATGAGAAATTAGAATGAATGTATCCATTGTCTGTCACTTTGTTCACATTGAGCTTTCCCTACAATCTCGCTAGACTACTGACACGCATCGATAAATTGCGTCGTGAGGGGTCAGTAGGTTATTGCCGCCTATGGCACCCGACTAGAGGTGAGGGGCAGGTTTAGCCGCGTTCGGACCTTTTCTCAACCACCACCCAGAACGACAATGACATTACCCACGACCTTCCCCCCATGCAAGGCAGGCTACCGGCTACAGCGGGTCAAGTAGGAGCCATGCGAGCCGCCCGGCGGTAATATCAAGAATGCAAAGATGCCTCGGTAACTAGCATTGAGACAGACCCATGCAACACATATCACAGGCGAGAATCCGATTCCAGCCACCAAGGGGCAGTCCTGACCTCCTCCACGTGACGCTGTGGTCCAGGCTACTCATACGTATGGGAGAGGCAGCAGCTTCAATAGGTTTGGAACCAAGCAAATGCAACTCAACCGCCAGCGGTTAAATTACTTCTCTTCGACCGAAATCAGGAAAAGGGAACGTGCCTGAAACTTCGCTATCAGATAAGTTGCTGGGTAACTTTGCTGTCGCTCCACGCCGTTCCGCCTATGTACTCAGGACGTTCAGGATCGGCCGATATCTATCCAATATACCACAGCGAACGGAGAGAGGAAGAGAGTGATGATCGGACCTTCCTCTGATGCGGATGGAAGAAGCACCTCGTGGGTCTGTATAATCAGATAAAAAGCATCTCCTAAAATTATTCAACGTTCATTATTCTCACCATTGACAGTTCATTGGAATGACTCAAGCAAACGATATCCATACCCAGGTTGGCTCGCTGGAAAGCGATGCTACTTCTCAGAGAGTCTATGAGCGGGAACAAGACGAAGAACATAAAGATAGGAATACAGAACCTTCCTCTCCTACCGTTGGGGATGATGAAAAATCGTCCGAAGTGGATTCTGGATCGTATCACGAGGTAGAGAGGAATATTGGAGTTACAAAGATCGAAGCTCTATATATTGTCTTTGGGAAGGGATGGAAGCTTGCTATGTTATGGCTGTATGTTCTTTCCTTCCTCGTAGCGTAGAACGAAACTGATGATAGATCAATTTTGTTGATTTACTATGTCTTCAGTCTTGGTAATAATACTATCTGGAACTGTATGGACTTCTTGCTATATTTGGGTAGGAGCTGATGTTAGACACTCCATTCGCAACCTCCGCCTTTGGGGCTCATTCGGTAGTAGCTACTATCGACGTTATCAACGGTATCGTCTCCGGAGTATCTAAGCCATTTATTGCAAAGGTTCGGTTTTCTTTATCTCCATTACTGATGGGAGCTGATCATAGATGGCGGATCTTTGGTCCCGACCTGGTGCACTTACCTTTTCGGTACTTTTCTTCACTGTTGGAGTTATCCTCGTGGCGTCCGCTCAGAATATTACGACCGTTTGTGTAGGCCTGGTTATTTACACCTTAGGTAACAGTGGTATCAATTTCCGTAAGCCCCTTCATCTTGACTTACCGTCCAAGAACAAACTAACGCACAGTGAATGGAGTCATCGTTGCCGATATTACCTCTCTTCAATGGCGAGCTGCTATCCAAGCTGCTATCACCGCACCTAATATCATTAATGGTTTCCTCGCCGGACCTATCGCCGAGGGCGTCAATGCTTATGGTGGCGGGAATGGTTGGAGGTGGGGTTATGGAATGTTTGCTATTCTTGTTCCTGTTTGTATCGCTCCTGCGGTGATTGTCCTTTTCTGGGGTGATTACCGAGCGAAGAAACTGGGTGGTAAGCTCTCTCCATTTCACTCAGGTGCGAATCATCACTGACGGATAGCTCTATCACTTGCGTCCTCGACATACGCCCGACAACAGATTCTCGAGGGCCTATCTCCGGTCAAAAGGTCCCGATTGGCGGCCTTCAAGCAGACCATGTCGGAGATCAATGGCTTTGGTTTACTCCTAATGGGATTCGCATTCGCTTGTATCCTAGCTCCATTCACCCTTGTGTATAATGCGGATGGAGGATACAAGAACCCTAGTATGATCGCTTTGCTGGTGGTTGGTGGGTTGTTGTTGATTGGCTGGGGAGTCTGGGATGGATTCTTTGCTAGGTACCCTATCATGCCTAAGCGGGTTATCAATCGGACTTTGATCTGTGCAGTGTAAGTTATTCCCGGTTATCGGAAGTGGTTGCTGATATCAGATTGATCGATTTCAATTACTTCTTCTCTGGATATCTTTCCGACGCCTACTGGTCGTCATGGTTGGTAGTCACCCATGACCTCACTGTATGTCTCATACATCACCCTCAAATTAGATCTTGTTGATGATTTAGCAAGCCGAATATTCCTACATGCTCAATATTCTCACTGTCGGATTGACCATCTTTGCTTTCCTAGCTGGGTTGGGCATGCGATATACCCACCGATACAAGCATATCCAGATGTTTGGGTTATCCGTCAGGATCATGTGAGTCACCTCGCCCACTGGTGAAAATAGCTGATGAGTAAGTGGTATGGGATTGAACTTCCTTTCGGTAAATGGGAATCATGCGATCGTGGTTCAGGTCATGTCTCGTGTCCTTATCTCCATCGGTGGAGGATGTAGCGTCATGACCTCTCAGCTCGGTATGTCTTTCATCCCGATGAATCAGTTGTTGACGATTAGCAACCCAAGCATCAGTACCCCACCAGGATATGGCTATTGCAATCGCCATCCTCGGACTCTGGACCGCCATCGGAGGTGGTGTAGGATCAGCAATCGCCGGCGCCGTATGGACCCAGAGACTGCCTCGACTCTTAGCCGAGAACTTGGGTGCATACTATACTCCAGCAGAGCTAGCTGAGATATACGGTGATATCTACGTCGCCAAGATATCCGAACCAAGGAATATCGTCATTGCCAGTATGTCCCACCTACCCAAGTGAACGAGACTGATGGGATAGCATACGATTCAGCGATCCGACCATTGTTCATTGCGGCAGTGGCTACTTCCTGTTTATCGCTCTTTTGTAATTTCTTCATGACTGATTTCTACCTCGATGATCGACAGAACGCGATCGAAAGTACTAAAGTCCAATTGAGGTCGGCGGAGGAGACTGATGATGAGAAGATCGCTGCTGCTGCCAGGGCTAAGGAGGAGAGGATCAGGCTGGAGTTGGAAAGGGGTTTGTAGGATTTGGTGCTGAATCATAGATACGAAGTAGATGCATGAGTATTGACAACACATTCAGCGAAGGATGCCAGCAGGGAGAAGGTTGGAAGCGCAACTTACCTGCATTTCCCCCGGATTTGAGTGCTCATTGACCAAACAAATCATTACGATCATGGGTCTAGGTTGGGTCGTCAAAGTCTTGTGTCCTGTATGTAACCACATGGAACGCTCGGGTCTAGCCTTTACTACCATCCCGTCTGTACGTCCCATTGTTTCATTCTTTCAGTCATTCGTGAGTGATGCTTCCGGCGATGTCAATCATGCTGAATTCACATGAGTCGAAGCAATAGTCGGACGAACAGTATGCTACTCACGATTGCTGGCCGCAATATGGTCCAACGCATCCGTCATGTTTAGCGCTCCTCTGCTGATTCGCCGACTACGACCGTCGTGGGCAAGTTATAGATGTGAGAGAGGAGTGATTTGATCGATCAGTAGTAATAGTGCTGTGATGAGAAATGTAGAGTGAGATTGCAGATCGAATGCATGTTTCTTATGCACTGGCGACAGCAAGATAAGGTCGAAACCACAACCACTTACTTGACTCAAGGTAACAGAGGCTTGGTTCTCTCGCGCCGCGTGCATGTCGGTGATAAAATATCGTCGGTTATAAGATCCAGCCTGTAGATGGGTGCCACACGCTGTCCCCTCTCGGTAATTGTGTAAAATACTTCCGCCCCTTCCCCTCGCTGCTGCTGTCTTGGGTTGAATGCAGCGACAAGAGGCTATCCATCAACTAAAATCGGTGAGTAGCATATACAGCAGATACTATACATACATACATCTTAGCTAACATACATCAAGACCGACAATGAAGGATATCTCGTCTGTCGAATCGCTCACCATCCCCGAGGGTGTTACCGTCGCTATCAAGTCGAGGATCGTTACCGTTGAGGGTCCCCGAGGAAAGTTGGTCAAGAACGTTGGACATGTTCAGATGGACATCCAGCTCGTGAGTGGATTTATTACTGGGATAATGGTGAAGCAGCGCATCGGTATGGATTGGGAATAGGGAAGCAAAGGGAGACATACTTGGAATGGAAAACATGGATGCTGTGAATATACATGAGGGAACGACCAGGACTGCTGGGAAGGGCCTATCGGAGATGCAGTACCACTGCAGTGCGAGGACATCAAGATTAAGAAGGACGTATCGGAGAAAGATCGCAGGGAAGACTGGATTTCAAGACGGAGACGGAAGATACTGTCGCTGCTTCACCCATCCACACCCACACCCCTTGTGCTCCACTAACCCCCAGGTCAACACCGCCAAGGAGCGAAAGGTCCAGTTCACCATCTGGCACGGTGCCCGAAAGCACGTCGCTTGTCTACGAACCATCAAGTCCCTCGTCGAGAACATGATCATTGGTGTCACAAAGGGATTCCTCTACAAGATGCGATTGGTCTACGCACATTTCCCCATCAACGCTATCCCCAACGACGATGGATCCCACCTCCAGATCCGAAACTTCTGTTCGTCCCTTTTATCGATTAGAAATTTGAGCAGGAGCTAATGAATAGTGGGAGAGAAGATTGTCCGAGAATGCCCAATGGCCGAGGGTGTCAAGGTCTCTCTATCCGATGTCAAGGATGAGATCATCATCCAGGGTAACGACATCCAGTCCGTTTCTCAATCCGCCGCCGCCATCACAGACAAGTGCCGAGTCAAGGACAAGGATATCCGAAAGTTCCTCGATGGTACGTTTCGCAGGCCGATAGGCTGCTCTCCCCTTCCACAATGAATGTGTACTAATGACAGGTGTCTACACGTCGCAAAAGACGACTGTTGTCACTGAAGAGTAGAGGATTTCTGGCTAGTTGTGGGGATGGGAGACTGGTCCTTTGGTAGAGACCATGTAACATTGCATATCCACCACGCTCGTATCGGTTGCTGGGATCGCTGCTAGGCAGGCTGGATTTGGGACAGGGTGCTGCTTGGACTACTAATATCGCTGCTGTTTGCGAGGTCTGCCGGAGGCGGGTGGATTGAGCTTATGAGGAATTTCTCCTGGATCATGGGCTGGCTGGATTGCGTCTGTCACTCCAGGCTAAGCGGCAGTGTCGAGTGTCACTTCCATCAGCGAGACTGTACTCTGTCATGCTCATCTCGATGTGGGCAGGTACTGATTTCCTACATTGCTGTTCGAAGCGCTCTGCTGGAATCCATTCTGTCCATTCCGCTAAAAGCCACGTGTTTCCCGTCCACTATACGCGACTGCCTCAACATCCAGCAAGATCAATTAATTTGTCAACCCACTTCCTCCATCCTCCATAAACATCATGACAACTGTTATCATCCGTGGAGCTCATCGTCAATCACATAGATACTACTCGCTGACTACGATGGCCTCAGAAAACCTAAATGGAATTACGAATTGATTGTACCCTCCCAAGAATTAACCGGCGGAACTGTCGATCACTCCCCCAAACCTCAAACCTAACATTAACATCTCCTTGATTAGACATCGAAGTCTGCCGAGTGTGCTCGGACAGTATACACCCCCTTTGAGACATCAATTTAGACTGCGGCTTAATATTGATTTGATTGATTCATATTATACACACACAAGTAATATCACTCACCCTCTTTTCACTGAATTTTCAGATTTCATCGGCATTCAACATTTCAAAAGGTACCTTTGGACATGAGCATGGACGTTGTTCTTCTCATTGATGATCAAAGTGAGTACTTAGTTCATAATCTATGATATCGAACTGATCTCAGTCCAAAGAGCACTTGTAGCCCAGGTGGTCAGCTTGATTTCAGTAAGTCAGTCTCCATCCCAAACACTGCCGCTATCTTCCAAATTGATGGGTCCTTTCGGGTCCCAGATATGAGGAAACGCCTCCTAAGGGATGTAACGCTCCAACTCCATCCTTTGACACCTTAAAACTCTGATTTTCGCAGTCGCTTCTATGTGACGGCCTTTGATTTGATCTGGATCTGGGGTGGATGCGCTATGACTTTTTATAATGGACTGATCTTAGGTCTTGATCCTTACAATCAACATCACCATCACCGCTATTCTTCAACATTGTCGGAACGAACAGAGACGACACGATCATCTTGGATACTTGGGAAGAAGTAAATGGATAATGTCCAAGTGGTGATACATTGTGAGTTTTATTCCATGCTCCCAGATTCCAAAGTCGTGTTTTTGTATGCCACGCACACCATCAAGCCACCCGTCACGGTCATGTTCAATAATTTCCAAATCCACTCAATCACAGTCACCTCTCGGTTCCACCTCAACGTGACGCCCTTCTCCTCCATGTCCGTGACAAGTTCCATATCCAAGCTCAACTCAACTAAACAACATCCTTTCGATCACATTTCATCATCTAAATCACATATCAACATGACCTACACCCCATCGTTCCATTGATCGCATAATACCTAAGAATATAAACTGATGGATCAGATCATCCCTAGTCCCATCAACTCCAACTCCAACTCCGTCTCCGAGACCGAAACCGAAATCAAGAACCCAACAACTTCCCGCCCTATCCCTACCTTTGACAGTTTCGTGTCCATGATTGATTCTTTCACTCAACTTCCCACGCCCTTGCCTTTGCCTTTACTGTGTTCCGAACCCGAGCCGGATCCTGTGAATTATTTTGAGTTCCCCAACAACCTCGAAGGAAACGATCACGTTTACGATCAAGTTCACGTTGATACTGTTGATCAATCTTTTGGACTTGGACTTGGTCTTGGTTTCGAGGGAGATCAAGACCTATACGACTGTAACGATAGAGCACTACTCGCCTTTTCTGGCTACGATCATATTCCCATCGATACCAATCCCATAACGCAATTTGATACATCCTCCCCCATCAATCAATTCTCTCCTACTGATACGCCTTTGCAGCAAATCGATCCTTACTCGCCTGTCAATCAATTTGCTCATACCGAATATGCCCTCCCAAATTCATCATTCCCTACGAGCTTTGATCAACCTACTTTACTACCAGAAGTCGTAGACTCGGCGCCGTTCACACTCGAAACCCACCCACCTCAACCTGAACACTTGGCCGTATCCCCGAATGGACATTGGACGCCTATCACTACTACTTCTCAACTCCCATCTCAAGAGCTTGGGTATCTATTCGAATCTTTCCCTCCACCTCAATCACAGGTCCCTCAGTATATACAAGATCATACACCTACCCTCGCTCCTCATTATCCCGATTACGAACTCGATTTAGATCTAGAAATGACGAATGATCCATTTCAGTCCCATTACAATTGGGATCAAGTGTATGTACCCTATCCTACCTCAAGGCATTGCTGATGTAGTAGAAGAACAGTAACTCCAATAAGTACCACCGATCATCGACCTATCGTTTCTTGTCGACCTACTATGAAATTCTCCCTCCCCTCAGCACTGGGCGATTCGGTCCATGATCCCGAGACTTTTGGATTGAAGGCTGAACCCATCGGAGGGGTTGATAATGGCGTTCGATTCCCTACTCCTGGTGAGAGATGGAGTCACCTCCCACCTCTTGATGTCACAAATTGGAGGAATCACCCGCCACCTCTTGATATCACAAATGATGGACCGTCTTCGAATCTTCCTACTCCTAGGTCATATTGGAGGGGTCAGATCGATGGGAGGGAAAGGCCTGATTCAAATTTCGATATTGGCGATGAAGTCGGACTCGGTAGACCTGGTTGTCTGGATAGTCTAGCCAGGAGTCGAGATCAACAACAACATCCTTCCGAGTCGAGACCGATTATCAACAACAATGGCGGTCAAATCAACGGGTTCAGTCATAGAGACGATCCATCGATCAATGGGTATTCCAACAGGAACAGGAACTGGAGACACTTCGATATCGATAATGATCCAATTACAAGACCACGATCACTCGTACCTCAAAAGACCCATCCGAGACCTAACCACATCCGCACTCCGAGTTTGGCTCAACATCACCTATCAAACTTCAGTCAACCGCCACCTCACACCTACACCCCGATGTCCAATACAAAGTACTACCCCCCTACCCCAATCACCTCTTACCATCCCCCATCCCAACATGATCCTGGGAATCCAATTTTACCGGGCGTTCACCATTTATTCGATCGTCACCTCCAACTCAACAATCATGCATACACTGCTTCACCTTCTACAATCTTCCCAAATGCAAAAGAATATTCTTATCCGATCGAGACTCATACCCGCCAAATCTCGAACTTCCAAAGAAGGGACATCCGATCGATTCCGCAGGATGCGAGAGTTGAGTTGTACAATGTGGAGATGAATGGCCAGGAGATTAGGGAAATAGAGAGTACCAGTCCGGATCATATTAGTATTGACCAGGAAATGTCAAGGACGGATTCAGGATCGGAAGAATCGTTTGAGAGTGAAGAAGGGGAAGGAGGGGATGATATAGAAGAAGTGTTGAGTGAGTATAAACCAGGCAAGACAAAGAGTAAGAGTAAGGGAAAGAACAAGAACAAGAACAAGGATAAAAGTAAGGGAAAAGATCAATCTCGGAACATGGAGAAAAGTCAAGAGAAAAATGTGATCCAGGGGTTAAAGAAACATTCGGAAATCGTCATGAAGAAGATGGAGAGGGATGCGATGAAGGTTCCCCAGAAAGTACAAGGGAGAAGTATGGCTGGATATGAATTCATTTGGGAGGGTGGGATTGCTTATACCGATGATGCCGAGTTGAAACAGACTAAAGAGGTATGTCATTCCCATCTTCCCCCTTTTTCTTCGCCGATTCACATCCTTGGTCCTTTCTGGTTCCTTGTCCCCAATCCCCTTCATATCGCACATGAATCTTTTGGCCCGACTTATTTCCACTCGGAGCTGATGGATAGGTAAGGAGAAGATGCCATAATTGCAATACCCGGACACCACCTTCATGGAGGAAATCAAATCTAGTCCCAGGGAAGATCGTAAGTTCATTTTTTCTGATTCATGACATGATTGAGCTAACAAATAGCTTTGCAATAGTACGACACCTTCATCATCTTAATGTGGGTAAGCCAAGGGCTAATAAGCAGAATGCGGGATATATGAAAGAACCCACAATAAACCCCGACCGCAACAACAGGATGAAATGAAATTGAGAAGAAACCCGACTCCACCACCTAGTTTGGGAGGGTATGAACCTCTAGAATATGATGACGATATTGAAGAAGAAGAAGACTCATCACCTGTCTCACAGTGTACTACTATCCTTTTACTGCATTCATATAAGAGAAAGGCTGATGAATAGATTCCCCTCGAAGATCATCGTCCGTAATCGACATCGCCACCAACGAAGACTCCAGTCCTCACGCAATGGAAGTTGAAGTTGAAGTTGAATATGAACCACTTGAACGACATCACTTTGAGGAATCGGTCTGTCGAGATGAGAGGATACAAATTACCCCCATACATCCACATGAAGAGGACTGTCCGACATCGCCCCAGATTCAGGTTGTCCAACCATCTCTCCTACTCTCTCCGCCCCCGACTACTCAAGCTTCCGCCAACGAGACAATGCCCTTCTCGCAGCCACAATCGCAACTTCAACTCGATGCCTCGTTGAACATCGATTCTCGACAATTACCCCCTTTGAGGACGTTCTGGAACAGTCAACCGACTTCGGGCTCTGAATCTGTACTTCCTTCCCCTACTACTCCTAGCACTGGAAATGGATCCGATGTCATAAAAAGTATAGGTCATGGTGGAGGGAACAGAGGCTGGGAAGGTAAAATCGCTTCAACCCCTTATTCTAGACCTGGGAGTCGATCTGATTTGAGGAGCGTTAGTACAACCAGTCTAAGAGGCGTTGATTCTGGACGATGGTAGATTTCCTAAATGCGATGGTGTAAAACTTTAATTAATAGTGTTCATTAATTTCTTCTTCCTTGTAGATTTCCGATACCATGCATTTCACGAGTAGGGTACCTCAATACTCAATAGAGGCGCTTCCCCCTGGTACCTCTTGGTTTGATGATATATAAAGGAGCTGCTTCAATAATGGACAGAGTCGGGATGATACCCTGGTGTTGTCAACAGGCGGAGAATGCTTCTAACGGACAGATGCATATATCAAGCTCACTCGACTGAGAACACTAAATTAAACTGACAGACTCATTGAACCTCCATGCCAATATCATTCCTGAACCTCCTCTCGATCCTTTCTTCGCTCTCCCTTATTTCCGCTGTCCCTCACTCATTCGCTATCGCTCATGCGGCAGCAGGAGCAGGAGTAGTCCAAGGTCCAGCATTACTCAATGAGCATCCACCATCCCTCTCACATCGACATTTACCTCCTAGATCAACAGGTAAGTTTTCAGGAGCGATATATTGTTGTAATTCCGATTTGTAGTTTCTCCCTAGGATATGGATTTTTCGGACGGTTGCTTCGTCTAGCCATGGTTTGATTAGGGACCATACTGTTGAGAACAGGTATGGGGCCTGAATATCAGCGATGAGCCCACGAGTGTGGGAGTGATCGATGTAAGGATTTGTAGGAGAGGTGAACGGAAGTAGACTATAGCTGAGTCGGCCAGTACATTCTTCCATTCCCTGCGTCCCATGGAAGATGGAAGACGGGAATGTGCGCATTCGAAGGAGAGGGATGGGTAAAGATACTTACATTAATGATGAACATATGTCCCATAGTCTCGGGCTACATTGTCAGTTTCTCATCAACTCGGATTGTTCAAGGACATACGTCTAGATTATCAGCTCAGTCATTAGATGGAGGAAATTGAGCTTACAGTGGTTCTGACCGATACCGGATGCGGCGGAAACGTAGTCCTTGACTGACTGTTAGCTTTGCTCTACACTTTGGAGTAGAGAGAGAAGGTGAGACGTGGTGTGGGATGAGATCGTTCGGGAGATGGGGAGTGGGTGTCATCCACTTCTCGAGACCTCTTCTTTATTTGTTCTTTGCCCCTGACGTATCTCATGAGGTGGTGCCGAACAAGCTTCAGCCCACCCATCCCCAATCCCCTCTCGCTCGCCCGCTCACACTCTCCTCTCGCTGCTCATTCGCCCCGCTCATTCGCAGCTCGGACTCGGACTCACCCTTGTAAAAAGTCGAGATCCCCGCATTGGTCAAATCCAAAATCGTACAACTAGTCTCGACAAGTCCACCAGTAACTTTACTAGTAGCAGGTAATCGACTTCCCAAGAACTTTTCATACTCGTCCACAAGATGATGTAATTGTCTATCTTGGTTTGTCAAAGCAGCTAGTTTTGAGGTATCGAGTTTACCGAGTTGTTCAATGTAGATTGGTCTACCTTCTCTGTCGGTTTTGTGGTAGAATTGGGGGTAGAATGCCATTACTTGAGGACCTTCTGGGTAGGGGTAGCCATGGCTGCGAGCGTAATCGAGGCGCGAGGCGCGAGGTGTAGTAGAGGGCGATAGGGACGAGTGTAAGGGATCAAGGCGAAATGGGAAAGAGGATGTAGTAGAGTTGTGATGCGGAAATGAGGTAGTCGGTGATTTGATGGGGAGAAGTAGATCAGCATATGTTCTCTCGGATAATGTTTGGTCTCCCATCCTCCTAGGATACATTGCTCCTGAGTATCACTTCCCAAATCCGATACTCCTGCACTTTTCTATCCCATCCGCCCATCTACATTGCAGGTGGGGCTAACGCCCTCGATGAAATCTGGACTCACGCAGCAATCTCATCAGTCCCAAACTCCTTCCTCCATTTCTCATTATCTTCCCACATGATCTGTGCTTTTGGCAAATCAAACTTCCTAGCCCTCAAGAATCGAAGTAGAGTCTGATCATCATATCGATCATAACCGATTTCACTCGCTTTAGCCTGTCTAGCTTCGGGACTTGCTGGGGCCAAGTTTGCTGATTCGAGGTTTGCTCGGAACTGAGTGAGGGCGGTTGTTTGGTGTTCGTCCCTGGTCATTAGTTCTCTATTGGTATTTGGTATGAGGGATATATGAATAGGGGGTAGGGGGAACGTGCGCGAAGTGTTATTTTGGGGCTAAGGAATTCGATTTGAGGATAGTGTGAAACGCTGAATGGAGCAGAGGTGGGTGGTAGGTGGGACTCACAAGTGACCCGGGTGGCCTGATAGGAAGTCTCGAGTCTGGTATGTCAGCTACGACATGTGTGATGTGGGTCAGGATAAAGGAGTCGGGGGTGTGGAGCGTCACTTACTGCCATATTGAATGTGTAGGTAGATTGTGGTGTGTACGAGTTGCGGATGTGGTATCTATGCTATATACCAATTAGACTGTATGCTATATATGCCTTGTAGTGTTGTCTCGGTAACGTCAAGCACTGTAGATGTTACCTCACTCAGAATAGTCGGGGTCTGGCTGGTACCCGTCATCTGTTTCCGTCCACATCATTCCCGTTCCTAGAGGGAATACTCTTAGTTGCAGTTGGGAGAAAATATCCTAAATACATATAAAATAAACAACCTCCACTCTTCCGGTCCTCCGGCCTAGGCAGTGTTGGAGAGATCTAGTATCTATCAGTGCGGTGACAACTCTCACCCACTGGCATCGGGGTTTGAGCTGAGGAAATTGGGTCCGATAGGTCAAGTCACATCAGTCAGATACTACATCATCACTCTTACATTAACCTGATGATTTCCGAAGTGGAGAAAGCCTAATGGTCGGGCATTCGGGCACTAGGTCAGAGAGTACCGCATGGATAGTCCGCCGACAGGTATATAAACAATCGGCATTACAGCCATATCTGACCTCATACTCATAGGCGAGATCCTCATTATCATGACTGGGCCAAACGGTAACGAAACCGACGAGGAAGAGTACAACTTTGGCAACCCACCTCCACTCGGAAATGCCTTCTTTGGCCAATTGGTCGGAGTAGCTCCTGCACCTCCCCAAGATCCTTCAATGAGGAACTATAGGCCAAATGCGCTCTGTCAGCCTTTCAACCTCGTTGAGAGGTTCAAAACGGGCAAACCTAGTTTAGGGTTTGGGTTACTACTTGGTTCGCCTTATCTCGCCAGGATTATTGGTGCTGGAGGTTACGACTGGGTCTTTATTGATTGGGAACATACACCCATGGGTGAGCTATTCGCTATTGGCTTAAGGCCGGGCTTATAGGTATAGGTATTCGAGAAGTGACCGAGTTGATTCGATGGGTACAGTACGCTTCTGAAGGTCAGACTGCAGCTGTGGTTCGGTGAGTCGGATTATTTTCAATTAGGGGGAGCTAACGCCGACAGAGTACCCAACGCAGACCACCAGTGGATCGCTTGGTGCCTCGATGCTGGTGCTTCCGCCATTATTCTGCCTCACGTACGTTCTCTCATTGATACGTGATCGAAGCTGATAGCTTAGTCCGAAAGCGCCGAACAGGCTCGAGCTATGGTAAAATCTGCTAAATTCCCCAATGTAAGTCCATCAAGTTTTGGTTCATCACGTCTCGCTAACATTCAGGGCGGAGGTAAACGATCATTCCCACAAGCTGCCCTTGCTATAGGTATCAATGACGGTGCACCCCACGGCAAAACCCCATTCGACGTCTGGAACAACGCCGCAATCATAATGCAAATCGAATCTAAACTCGGATGTGAGAACGCCGAAGCTATAGCCGCAATCGATGGCGTCGACTGTTTGATGGTCGGGAATGGTGATTTGAGAATGGACCTCGGTCTACCTCCAGGATTGGATGGACCAGAGGAAGAATATAATAAATGTTTGGAACAAGTCGTCAATGCTGGAAAGAAGTACAATCGACCTTGTTTAACTTTTACGGCTGGACCTGGAAGTGTTGAGAAGAGGTTGAAACAGGGGTTTTCGGCTTTTATGGTTGGAAATGATGCTTTTGCTGTTGGGGCATCTATGAGGGCGACATTACAGCAGAGTCATGATGAGATCAAGGGTTGGCAGAAGGGTGGGGGGAAGGTAGAAGGGTGGCAGCTCGAGTAGGTACCTGGCAGTGCTTCTCGATAGATATATAGTCAGGTTTGACATGAGCGGCGGTTCTAGGATGCAAGACAGATTATTAAGGTGATGCTGCCGATGCAGCCCACGGTCAGTGACCGCAGTTCCTCCAGCATTGAGTCCAGTGCCAAGACAGCCCTCTAGGAGATTTGGGATAAACCCGAATAAACCTCGGAAACAAATAAGTTGAGCTCTGACCCTCGGAGCCCCACCCGAGCGCTAGTACTCGTAAGTAAACAATGTTCACCCTACATTAGTACCGCCTCGTCTCTCCCTCCCTTCCTACCTCTCTCCTCACCCTCCTTTCATATACAATAACGAACAATGTACCTAGGCCGGCCTTCCGGAGGTGACTCCCCAATGGCAATAGGAGACCGTGCAATGAGAGATCAATCTTCACCACAACCACCACAACAACGTAATCCAACACCACGTACAATGCCAGGATTTAATACCATGGCAGCTCCTTCTCCTTATGGGGCTGTTAGTGATGAAGCTAGGAGAAGGTATGAGGAGAGGTATAATAAGAAGAAAGCACAGGAAGCGGAAAAGGCAGCGCAGGAAGCTAGGGATCAGGCTAGTGCGTTACAGGCTCAGCAGGGTGGTGGGGGTAGTGGGTTCAGAGGACCATCTCCTAGTGGTGGATATAGGGGTCCTTCGCCTCAAGGACAAGGACAGATGGGACCTCCTGCTCAACAGTGGCAACAACAGCAACAACAACAGCGACCTCAACAGCCTCCTCAACAACAACAACAACCTCCCCCGCAACAACAATACAGAAGTCCTCCTGTTCAACAACAACCCCCTCCCCAGCAATACCAGCAACAACAACAACCTCCACCCCGACCACCTCAGTTACAACAACAACAATCTTACCAACAAGTCCCCGGTGGATATCCCCAAGGACAGCAACAAAATAGATTATCTGCACAGAGTCATCAATCGTCTACTGTCCCACACCAACAACAGCAGCAGCAACAGCAACAACAACAACCGCAACAGAGATGGTCAAACCAACCTCAATCCCCTTCCCTCTCTTTCTCTCAGAAAGCAGTACCTCCTCCTGATCAATCTTGGAATCGACCCACTCAGACTCCGCCTCAGGCTGAACAACCGGAGGATCATGAACTTAGGACATTGTACGTTAGGTCCTCCTGGCCCACTTATCGCTATAATGGGGATATATGGCTGATGACAGATTCGGTCAATTCGATTCATCCCGCACGGGCCAGCTCAACTCGTATGATCTCCAGAGATTATTGGCGAAAGACGCAACGATGGAAGCAAGAGAGGATTGTGTCAAGATGGTACGTTTCTGCTTCTTCCTTTCTCGGGTTGTGAGGAGTACCTGACGATTAGTTGATGAGTATGCTTACTCGCCTCCGGCATTGGCGAAGAGCTGATTTGTAGATATATTCGATACGGACCGTAGTGGAAGTATCAATTTCATGGAGTTTGAGGGATTGTATCGATATATCAAGGTATGTCGTCTTCAATCCAAGTAGAGATGTGCTGACTGTATTCTCTTTTCCTACCCATGCCTGCCGTTCAACCGTCTACACCTCGTACTTATACTCGTATAACAATCCTAACTTCATGAACTCGCTCCGCTCGCGTGACGAATACCCTCTACCCTCGAATACTCGCTCCGCTCGTATTCTCGTATTCCCACAAACAGGACTGGCACGGGATCTTCCTCCGATTCGACCGAGACAACTCTGGAACAATAGACCGTAAAGAATTACACGCCGCTCTATTAGGTTTCGGATTCAGTCTACCACCCGAGATGGTCAAGAGGCTTGAGAAAAGATTCGCACCTCCCCCACAACCTGGTCTTGATCATCAGAAAAAGGGGATTTCGTTCGATAGGTTCTTGTTGGCTTGTGTTACTGTTAAACATTATACCGAGGCTTTTAGAAAGTGGGTCTTTCCTCTTCTTCCTCTTGCCCTTGCTCTTTCCCTTGATCTGCCTCGCTACCTGTCCCTTTCCCTAGTGCCTCTCCCTAATTCCCTCACTGTCATCTGCGCCTGGCTTGAGCTAACGAGCAGAGCGGATGAGGCGCATCAAGGACGAGTCACGCTCGATTACAATCAATTCGTGAGTCCAGCTACTATCGCCATTTCGGTGTAAAGCTGACGAGTAGATGGATATGGTACTAGAATCACCCAGCTAGACGATCCGAATTAAACAGACGCAAGGTTGTGGATGACGACAACGGTTGAGGAAAGATGTAACATGAAGCGGACAATTCCGAGATAAGATGAAGTGACACTTCTAGGACGAGATGATGATTTGACGGGAATGCTTTATTATGCTATGCTTATGATTATGGATGCTGGTTCAGCTATGATTTATCAATCTCGCTAGACATATGCGCAAACCATACACTATCAGTCTTATTAGTCCAACGTTCTCCAGCTGCGCATGGCAGTCACCCTTACTTATTTATATCACGCTCATGTGTTGTTGTCTCTGACGGGCGGCATGTGTGATCGACGCAAGAATTCCCGCCACTCGTTATCGATCCATCTCTTGGCTCGTCCTATCTAACGACGCGTTATTTCCTCTGTTCCTGGATTCTTGGTATTCTAGAGCACATGCATGAGTAAGTTTCAAGTAGTGTCAACAAGTCAAGGCAGGTGGCGTTATTTCCCGCACGATGCATGATGCACGCGATCAACGGTTATCATGTCTTGGCTCCCCTTGTATCTAGAAATGTATCGGATTAACCCGTGTAATCACGCAAGTGAGCAATGGGGTTGATGTGGGTGGTGTTGCGGGAATTTCAGGGTCAAGATATTAGAGATCTGATACGAGGTTATGAATTCATTTCCAGCGATGAAAGATGGATTGGGGTTAATGATGCTGGATCCTTCTATTCATATGCGGCGACTGCAGCCTTACTAAGAGTGGGACTGGCCATAGCTGTGTTTCCTACTATGAATGCATACAATGACGTTTGAAACATGAAAGGAGAGAGCAAGAACGGGTAATCCTTAAATAACTCGTGTAAGAGGCGCGTTGAATGACGGGATCTACAGTTCTGCCAAGCCAATGAGGGATTTAAATCCTACTCCTCCTTACTCTATGTATTATCGATCCTTTCTCTCTTTGTATACTACTACTACTATTCACTCATATCCACCTTACCTAGAGTCCAAGCAGTGCATTACACTCGGCATCTGCTAGTGGCGACTTGTACTGAATACGAGTGATATATAAACACCCTCGTCCACCGATTATCACCCGTTATTACCTTTACCTTTACATTACCTCACTTTGAGCTCGGCCTACCACTTGTAAACACCAATCAAAGCGAGTCACATCGCCTTCCATTTACACCTAATCGCCTAGCTATTGAGCTCGCATCCTCATACCCCACCACATCTCGCTTCACAATCGAGCTCGCTCTCGCTCGCTGAGAACAAGATGCCATCCACTCCGCCCCCTGTGATCGTCACTACCGATCTCTCATCCGATAATCACGCTATCCCCACTTCTGCCGGTCCACCCTCTGGCTCTCCCCAAACCACCCCTCCACGTCAATCCGCTTCTCACCTCTCTCCCCTTGCCCCACCTATCGGTGGAAACCAGGGGACCGCACCGCCTTCACCTACACTTACCAATTCGTCCGTGCATTTCTCTGAAGATGGTCCACATTCCCCCGCTCAGCAATCGAGTTTAGCTTTAAGGAATAATTACCCTACTGCTGCTTCTGGACAAGATACATTACAGGTCGTAGGTGAAAACGATCCTGTGAGGCATAAACGAATGTGGTCCATTGGAACTTCATCTTCGGAAGATGGAGATAAGGAGAAGGGTTTACAGAATGTCAAATCTACCGGTGAACAGACTTTGGTCGACAAGGAGATTGACGAGAAGGAAGGAAAGAAGGGAAAGAAGGAAAAGAAGAAGAAGGGTGAATTCAAATCGTCCGCACTTGATCCCGATAACGACAATACCGATCCTACGCCTTTCAAGGAGAAACCTTCAAGGTTGGCCATGATGGTCGACCCAAAGTCTTTGGAGGAATTGGAAAAGATGGGTGGTACTGCTGGATTACTTGCTGGATTAGGAATTGATCCTAAGCGGGGTTTGACCACCACTGCCGCCGGAGCTCCCAGAAGCGGTGGCGAGATTGGAGGTTCTGGACCTCAGTGGTCTGCCGATGTCGAGAAGAGAAGGGAAATTTACGGAAAGAATGAGCTTCCCCAGAGAAAGGCAAAGAGTCTTTTCCAACTCATGTGGATGGCTTTCCAGGATAAGATCTTGGTAAATCTATTCTACTCTCGTGCGGTGTTGCGCTAATATTCAGGTCCTCCTTACCATCGCCGCTATCGTATCCCTTGCTCTTGGTATCTACCAAGCTTCCCCCGCCGGTCCACCTCATATCGTCGAAAGCGCCGACTGTCCCCAAGGATGTGAAGTCCCATCCCTAGAGTGGGTCGAAGGAGTCGCAATCGTCGTCGCAATCGTCATTATCGTCATGGTCGGATCTCTTACCGATTACCAAAAAGAACGTCAATTCCAAAAACTCAATGCTCAACGTGAAGATCGAACCGTCAAAGTCATCAGGGACGGAAACGAACAACAAATCAATACCAAGGATTTGGTCGTTGGTGATATCGCCCTACTTGAACCTGGAGAGATTCTACCTGTTGATGGTGTTTTCTTGTCTGGTCACAACGTCAGGTGTGACGAGTCTGGAGCTACTGGTGAATCCGATGCTATCAAGAAAGTCTCTTATGACGAATGTATCGCCGAGAGGGACGGACTTGAGGCTGGTGGAAAGAGGAAATTGGATTGTTTCATGGTTTCTGGTGGTAAAGTCCTAGAGGGTGTTGGATCATACGTGGTCATTTCATCCGGTACAAACACTTTCAACGGTCGAATCATGATGGGTGAGTCTTTCTTGTGCCCGCGATAGAATTGGTGCTGATGGACAGCTATGCAAGGTGAAGCCGAGGCTACTCCCCTCCAGGTCAAGCTCAATGGTCTCGCCGAGCTTATCGTCTACGTCGGTTCTATTGCCGGAGGTCTACTCTTCCTCGCTCTCTTCATCCGATTCCTTGTCGAACTCAAGACTATCCCAGGTCGAACGCCTGATGAGAAAGGTCAAGAATTCATCAAGGCTCTCATCATTTCCGTCGTCCTTATTGTCGCTGCCGTTCCTGAAGGTTTACCCCTCGCCGTCACTCTCGCTCTTGCTTTCGCTACCAACCGAATGACTCGACAAAATCTACTTGTACGAGTACTTGGATCTTGTGAAACCATGGCAAACGCTACTGTTGTTTGCACCGATAAAACGGGTACTCTTACTCAGAACGTCATGACTGTCGTCGCTGGTTCTCTTGGAGTCAAGGGCAAGTTTGTCCGTGAACTCGCCGAGAATGGTGAAAGGACCAACGCTGGTGAAGCCGATGATACCCGTGACGACTTCTCTTTCGACATGAATGAATTCAACCAGGTCGCTTCGCCCGAACTCCAGACGCTATTGAACGAAGCCATTTGTATCTGTTCGACCGCATTCGAAGACAAGAACGAAAAGGGTGAACTTGAATTTGTTGGTTCCAAAACCGAGACTGCTTTACTTCGATTCGCTAAGGACCTCAATTGGGCCGATTACAAGAAAGTCCGAGAGGGTGCCGATATCGTTCAAATGATTCCCTTCTCTTCTGAACTCAAGGCTATGGGTGTCGTCGTCAGGGTCGGAAACAAATACCGACTATACGCCAAGGGTGCTTCGGAGATCCTTACCAAGAACTGTTCTTCGCATGTCGTCGTCAACCACAAGCGATCTGGTGATGAGCTTGGTTCTGTCGCATTCACCGAGGAGACTAGGGAAAATATCGCTCGATCCATCATCTTTTACGCCAACCAGTCTCTACGAACACTTGCAATGTGTTATCGAGATTTCGAATCATGGCCTCCTGCTGGTTTCAACACTTCTTCCGAGGAAGTTCCATTCGAACAAATCGCCAAGGAACTCACGTTGATCTCGGTCACTGGTATTGAAGATCCCCTTCGACCAGGTGTACGAGAAGCCGTTCAACAATGTCACCGAGCTGGAGTCGCTATTAAGATGTGTACTGGAGATAACGTCCTTACTGCTCGATCTATCGCTAATCAATGTGGTATCTTCACTGCCGGTGGTATTGTCATGGAGGGACCTGTTTTCAGGAAATTGTCACCTGCCGATAGGAACGAGATCGTACCTCGGTTACAGATTTTGGCTCGATCCAGTCCTGAGGACAAGAAGTTACTTGTTCAGACTTTGAAGGATCAGGGAGAGGTTGTTGGTGTTACTGGTGATGGTACCAATGACGGACCTGCTCTTAAGCTCGCCAACGTCGGTTTCTCCATGGGTATCACGTAAGTCACTCTCCTGTTTTGATGAGAATTATGCTGATGAGTAGTGGTACCGAGGTCGCCAAGACTGCTTCCGATATTATCTTGATGGACGATTCCTTTTCCAACATTGTCGTCGCTATCAAGACTGGTCGATGTGTCAATGATTCCGTCCGAAAATTCGTCCAATTCCAATTGTCGGTCAATGTCGCCGCTATCCTCCTTACTTTCGTTTCCGCCATTGCATCGTCTTCCGATGGATCTATTCTTTCGGCTGTCCAACTGCTTTGGGTCAACTTGATCATGGACACTTTTGCCGCTCTCGCACTTGCTACCGATCCACCTACCGATTCTTCCCTCGATAGGAAACCTTCTAGGAAATCCGAACCATTGATCAATGTCGACATGACCAAGATGATCTTGATTCAGGCCATTTATCAATGTATCGTCTGTTTCGTCCTTCATTTCGCCGGTCTTCAGATTCTAGGTGAAGAATCTACCCCTGGAAGCGAAGCCGAACTTCGAACATTGGTCTTCAACGTCTTTGTATTCTGTCAGATTTTCAATCAAATCAATTGTCGACGACTGGACCGAAAATTCAATGTATTCGAAGGATTCTTCAAGAATTACTGGTTCATGGGAATCTTCCTCATCATGTGTGGTGGTCAAGTCCTCATTGTCGAGGTTGGAGGTGCCGCTTTCCAGGTTACTCGAATTTACGGTCGAGACTGGGCTATTTCCATTATCGCCGGTCTCCTCTCTTTCCCCATTGGTGTTTTGGTTCGGTTAATCCCTACCGAACCCATTTATCGATTCTTGATTAAATGCAAGATCTACCAGGATCCCTCCAAGTTACCTACCATCACCCAGGAAGAGGAGGATGTCGAAGGATTGAACCGATTCGAATACAACCCCGCTTTGGAAACTATTACGGACAACTTGAAGACATACAATACTATCCGAGGAGGTCGAATTAGGGGATCATCAATCGTCTTGAAATCTCGAAGTAAACGACTACGAGAAGCCGATATTCAATTACCTACTCTCCTCACTATGGTTCCTACGGTTATCGCCGGTACTGTCGGAGCTGGAGCTACTTGGTTAACCCAGGCTATGCATCCTTCCGAAATGGCCGACCCAGCTTCTCAGGATCCAAGTCGGTCAACCGCAGAGTTATTTGCTGGTAAGGTCCAGATGCACCCCGATACCGATCCTTCCGATCCGCTTTTTGCCAAGTTTGGCATTGATCCTAGGAAGATGGAGAAGTAGACGAGGGCCGAGAGATGTCGCGGACGTCGAGGTCGAAGAAAAAGGAGAAATGTACCATAGTTGTGAATAATTAGAGTTCTGCCAGTGGAGTTTGTGGATAATTTAGATCGTTACCCTGTTTCATGCACATGTCATTTCATTTCATCGTGCCCAATGGACCGCCTTGTTTGTGTTTACTCTAATGTGCAATAGGTGGGTGACATTCATTAGAGTTCCAGTAGTGCCAAGATATTGCTCGGGTATAGCCGGAAGGCCGACATTGCATCAACTGATCCTTCAATTTAACAGGATTGTACTACTTACCATGCCTAGCGCACTGGCTATAGCCCTTTACTCTGGGATACTAGGTATAGCATACATCTATAGATATACTTTCGTCCTCACTCCCCTATTTTACAATGAAGCACATACAATCCTTCAATTCCCCCTACCCGAATTCACCGGTCTGAAATATTGGACGCTATACATTCATTTCATCACTCGCTCCATACTTCGTCGAATACCTTTCCTCTCTCAGAAGAAATTATGGCCTACTCAGAAATATGAGGATATCTATACGATGCCTGGAAACCCTATATCTCTCGAGATCCCTTTCCAAACCTCTGCCCCCGATTTGATACGCTATAATAGAGCCGCCAAGACTTCGGGTATCGATACGATCTCCCATCCTTTACATTTAATGCTCTTCCTCTCCGCCGTTACCGAACCGGCCATGTTGTTATTGTTGACGAAAATCAATTGTCCAATGGATCCGATTGGGGGAGTTAATGTTCGGAATCGATTCGAGATTGTCGATGGGCCATTACTTGGCAAGAAATTGGAGGAGATGATGAGTGAGGATGGGGTGATGGAACAAGGATGGAAAGTTAAGACTAGGTCGGATCCGAATTTGAGAAAAGTAAAGAGGGGGTGGGAAGTGACTATTGTCGTTGAGCTCGTGTTGGGGAACAATACCCTCTATCGACAGTTCTTTACATTCCTACAATTCGCTAAACACTCTACGCCCGCTTCCTCTGATCTCAATCATACCGACCCCGATATCATCCCTTCAACTTCTATCTCACTCAATTCAAATGATCCATACCTCTGGGCAACCCTTTCGAAAGATTACAATCCTATTCATTTCTCTTCCACTTTGGCGAGGATGTTTGGATTCAAATCAATGATAGCGCATGGTAATCATGTTTTGGCGAAGGGATTGGCGAAGTTGGATATAGATGGGAAAGGGATGAGGTTTATGCAAGTGGAATATAGGCGACCGGCATTTATTCCTTCCGAGCTTGATGTTTCGGCTGATAAGGGTAAGAAGAGTGTTGTACTAGGTATCAAAGGCAAAGCGTCGGTTGTTGCTCGGTATGGTTGATGATATGCACATAACGCAATACCCTTTTAAAATGCCCCCGTCTTTCGGAACCGAGATTGGGTAAGTAACTTGAAAGATATTGTGAATAAAGGGATGAATGAGAGTAGGGTGGCGTTAGGCAACCTGAGAGTGAATGTGAGTTCATCCACAATCTAGGCCTTCTCCCTGTCTTGTAAAGTAATCTGCCTCGCTTTCGTTAACCCTGAACACGCTTCCTGCACCTGTGATTCGACGCGTTGATGTACTATTGTCCCCCCTTTCTCTTTACCTCCTTTGGATCTCTATTCGGCCTAGGCGGCGACGATAGTCAAGGGCTAGAACAGAGGATCCGTGCGTGTGAAAAGGCTTATTTGCGAATCGTTCTTTCGCTATCCTTTCGACCTCGTACGACCTTATTGGAAGAACCCTCTCCACTATCTTCTCTCCTTTCATGACACTTTACCACAATACTATACCACGTTACCACCTACCCCTTTCCTTTATACAAGATGACCAAAGATCCTCCCTTGCCCGACGCCACGACCCCTCCTTCCACCGCCTCAGCCGATATCGCTCAACTTTACCGCAATCAGCTCCAATTGCTTCTAGATGAGACCCAAGGCCCGGCAGCATCAAGCAGCACTAGTCCAAACACTCCTTCCGACCCCGACTTCACCCCTCCTGATACCGCGACCACTTCATCCTCCGATCCGTTCATCGCCACTCCTCCCTCTATCAACAACTCGGCCGCCTCCGTACTCTTACCCACTGGTCCACTATCGGCTATCTCGCTTCCTCTCTCCACTAGGGGAAAAATCAGGCCTGGACGCGGGCAATTGTTCCGACACTTTCATCGAGAGTCCACTTCCGAAACATGTCCTAGTCAACCTATTTACTGGGTCATTGAAGCTGGTCTCCGAGCCAGATGGTCGGATTTGGTCGATGTCAATATCCTCCGAAGGGATCAAGCGTATTTGATCAGACATGATCCGCATACTGTCCACGATGAACAAAAGAGGTCAGGTCTCAGGGTTACAGTAGATGTTACGAGGGTGATTCATGGGACTTATTTCACTCGGCCATCCGTCTTTGTTGGGCTGGTCGTCTCGCATATGAATCGAAAAGTACCCCAGACCAAGATTAGGGTGGATGTATCGACCGGAGGATTAGGAGACTTGAGTCATGACGAGTATTTGGCCGACCCATCGATTCATCAACCGGTTATCGTCAAGTTTGCGCCCAAGAAACACTACGGTGATGCTACCAGTGTCGACAAGTCTCAGGATATCGGACTTGAAGGCAAAGTATCCGGTCCATCCACCATCACCAATACCGGAGTCACTGCTACCGTCAATCGATCAACCTCGTACTCTCTCAAAGAACGACACTGCATCACCACCCATACCTCCTCCGAAGCTCGAAAAGGGACCAAGACCATTCTAGAACTCGAAGCTCTCGAGAATACAATCACAAAAGATGGAGTATACGATCAACTAGCGATAGGAATGATCATTGAAACTCGCTCCAAACCGGTAGTCCTCACTTTTGGCGTCTCACCAACTCAAGGGGTATTCAACAAGACATTCCGATATGTTACCCCGAGTGATTTCTATACTGTACCAGTATACATTGATGGGCAGGATTGGGGGTTGGACGGAATGCCAGATGGATGGACTAGGGAGATGGGGGATTGGGATACGGGGATATGGAGGCATTTGGTTAAATATGATGAAGAGTATGAAAGTGTGAGTTGGACTCGGATCGGGATGTGGCTGAATTATTGTTCATTGGCTAATCTAGGAGGTCTTGTTTGGAGAGTGATCCTATTCTCTTGACCTATCGGTTCCGCTTTCTCCTCGACCTGTCAATATCAATCTACTCGATCATCCATCACCTGCACCCTACCTACTTCCACCTGCACCGCCACTACTTGTATCAATAACATCGCAACCATCACCCTGTATTCAATTTCGGCAGCACCCTCACTTCACCATTGATCACCATCACTTGCTATCTCAAGAGTCCACCATTGCACATGTTACCGATTAAGCGTCCATACCGCCATAGCCCGAGCTTCCCGATTCGTCATGTTTCCTACTACATCTACATATACACTACAAGCTCGTTTCGACTTTCAAAATCGCTTCCGTCCGTCCGTCCGTTTCTCGCTGCAAGTTCTATTTCATTCTCTATCTCGCTTTCAAGTAGTCACTATCTTTTGCATATGTCTTCCACTGTACATACAATAGCTCTCACATGTTGTACATGCATGTGATATCAGTGTACATCTTTTTCAGCGATTTCCAAAGTGGCAGGGCAGATGCAGGTTGCCGCGTTGCCACTCGAGCAGAAGCAACATTTCTCGTACCATTCTGAGAACTCTCGGGCCACTACTCTGAACAGAGTGCCCGTCTTCATGCAAGCAGGTCAATCAAGGCCTGATGGTCGACCAGTGACAGCTCTCATGACTGCATGACCCCCATCTCACATCATAGCCTCTGCTGTCGAGATTTCACAAGTCATCCAGTAGAAGCGGATTCTGGTGGACTGACAGACACACAGAACCGGATAGGGTTAATTGCATGCCAGCAAACTAAGCATTGAGGCAAGAGTGGAGTGTACAAGCCATCTGGGAGCAACAAGACCACCAGATTTGAAACGTCATTCATATACCGCCTAAGTTGGCCGCCGATTACGCTCTTTTAACCGGGAAATAGCGACGCCCGTGTGGCGCAGTGGTAGCGCGTTCCTTTCGTATTACGTAATCACCAAGGGAAAGGTCCGGTGTTCAACCCACCGCGGGGGCATCCTTTTTATGCTGATTTTGGCGGTTTTGTCGGCTCTTTACCCGTTTCGCGGAAATGGCTGAGCCATCTCTTGGTTGCATAGCTGATTCGCTGAGATCTTGCAGTCTCCCAGCCAAGGAGACGACTCTGAGCGGTCGAACAGATGTAAGGACACGCTTGCGGCCATCTGGGCTGACATTCACATCGAACTTTTGAAATCGAGGAAAGCTTGCCAGACGAGTAATACACTTGAGACAGGAGATCCAACCGGGCAGGTGTATCGTCCAGATCCCCCAGCTCTTCTTAGCCTGTAACGTCTGTCTGTCCTCTAATGTCATCGATGGTGTATTGGCTATATAATAGAATTGTTGGCTAGATTTTGGGTTGTATTGGCTATCTATCCGACGGCCCGGTTTACCGGTCGGTAATTCCCGGTCAGGAGATTAGCTGTTCAGTGGTAACTTCTAATCGCATTCATATTCATTTCACCAGGTCTCTTTCTCAACGTCCAACAGTACACCCAATCCAAGATGTCAGTACCTACATACGAAGCAGTCAAGTTACCATCCCACGTCGAGACGGTTCTGATCACCGGTGCAGGAGGTATGTCCATTCACATGGGGAGTGCTGATGATAGGATTCGTTGGTGCTCAACTTACTCAACTCCTCCTTGATCTTTTCCCAAAGTTGAGGATCATCACGACCGATATTGTCGAGCCTCCTAAACTTACGAGTGATGAAAGGTTGAGAACTGTCAAATGTGATTTGGGGGATATCAAGCAGGTGGAGGGATTGTTTGAAGGTGAAAAGATCGGTGGAGTCTTTGCTCTCCAGTGCGTCCATCCAACCTGTACTTGTTCGTCGAAGTGCTGATATGATAGTGGGATTATGTCCGGAGGAGCCGAAGCGAATTTCCCCCTTGGCTACGCTGTCAACGTTGATTCCCATATCAATCTCCTCAAAGTATCCCACGCCCATGCGGAACAACACTTTAAATCAGGCCCGAAACCACGATACGTCTTCGTATCCTCCTTAGCGGTTTATGGTGGACCTAAAGCAAGACCTGAATCCCTCGTCAAGCCAGAGTGCGTCACCAACTTGTTCAGAAGTCAAACGAGCTGATCAGTAGTGAGACGCCTGTACTTGCTGAAACGAGTTATGGGTGTCAGAAACAGATCATCGAGCTATATGTCTACGATTATGGACGTAAAGGTTTCTTGGAGACTCGTTCGGTCCGACTACCAACCGTAGCTATCAGATCTGGAGCTGTATGTCCTTCCTTAACCAACAATGTAGTGCTGATGGCAGCCATCATCCGCGGCATCATCATTCATCTCTGGTCTAATTAGGGAACCGCTCCAAGGCCAGGAATCGGTTCTTCCCATCGCAGACGATCCCTCGGACTCAATTATCGATACTCTCGCTTTCTACGTTTGCAGGACTAAAACGGTAGTGAGGAATATCGCTTATGCCCTCTGTATGGACGACGAGAAACTGGTAAAGAGGGGAAGTCGATCGATCAATCTACCCGGAATTAGGATCACCCCAAGGCAGATACTCAAAGCTTTGTAAGTCTCCCTCAAACGGTCAGCGCTGATAAGCAGGGAACAACATGGAGGAGAAGAGGCAATGAAATTGGTTTCGTATAAGAAGGATGATGCTGTTATTCGGATCTGCAAATCCTGGGCTGGGGATTACGATTCAACAGAAGTTCAAAGTCTTGGGTTCGAGGTGGATGATAAAGAGACTGGGTACTCTGGGGCGGTACAGGATTTCAAAGAGTTTTTGGTTTCTCAGAAGCAGTAGACGTACGAGGATTGGACAAGGACTAAATGTATGATGGTAGAAGTACAAGTGATGGGTATGTTGCTGTTTATGGTGTTGTCAATACTTTGTCGTCGTGATCACATATGTCCGGGTCGTCGGTTAACTGATGACCTGAACATCAGTAAACCGCCCCTGCTTGGATTATAAGTCTACTCACGCCGTAATAGATCCGACAGCCGTGCATCCCCCTCGTCGTTCTCATCCATATCATCTTCCTCGGCTTCCTCATCTGCTATTTTTTGCGCCAGAGCATTTGCTATATCAGACCGCTCGGCCTCGGCAACGATCGTGTCGAGCTCATACTCGTCTCCATCGTTCTCATCCCCGGCGTCAGCAATTCTTCGCACTCCATCTTCCAATCCCACATCTCTCACCCAATTTAGTAGTATCTGGTGAATTTTCTCTGCAAGAGCTGAGCCGGCATCATTTCCAGGTGATCCCTTGTTCGCCGAAGAGATCTCGGTACAAGCGTCGGGATCAAAGAGGTACTGACGAAGCCAAATTAGGATAGAGAGGTTTTGGCCGATAAGATAATCGAGGAAGTCGGGCGAGAAAGGGGTATGTATCGCAAGAGCAGAAATGCAGTTGATAGCCCTCTGCATTTCTGATGGTGGGTCGGATGTTGTCCATTCCTCTTTGAGATATGCCCTATAGCCTGGTAGAGGTTGTTGTAGCCTCTTGTCCAGATGATCCGTTGCGTCTTTTGTGTGGAGGGACCAGATTCGAAAGATAGTGTAGCATGCCGCATTGACATACAGCAGGGGTGATGTTCTCCCAGATTCGGGGGCGATGATGCGAAGTAGGTTATCGAGGGTTTCTGGGACCCATGTAGTTGTCGGGGAACTACCTGCGGCGGTGATGATGGCCCTGGCAATCGCATCCAGCTTTTCCGTATCCACCCCTATTCATCAGCGTCGCTCAAGTCGATCGGCTCGATGGACGTACCTCGTCCACCTTCCAGTACTGCATTCTCCCCGAGAATATTCTCCATGATCGCTATAGATCCTCTTGGTCTCCTCACTTCCGCTGCCAATAGAAACCCAAGTCGATTAGGTACATGGGTCGGCCAGTCCATTCTCCATCCTTGATCTGATTCCACTCCTTTGCCTTTCGAGATTTGTAAAGCTGACCCTATTGCCGAAATCAAGAAATTCGCATTGAGATATTGTGTCATTAATTGCCCTCGGAGATCTTCATGTTCTTCCCTTCGGATGGTCGGGTCGTATGCGAGTAAGGTAGCGGAGAGGTAGAGGTATGGTAGATGCTTGAGGATGATGACTTGGCCGACTGCGGTGGGAGGGATGTTTGAGCGGGTACTGGGTCCAGCGGAGGATTCGGGTCCGGGAGATGGTGAGGGATACATCAACCTGAACAACGTTTGGACAGTGTTCTTCAATTGTGTTTGCAGATCTTTCGTAGCTTTGTGATCTGACTCTTTGAACTCGATAGTGAGTGGGAGAAGAAGCAAATCGATGACATTCGAACATAGAGATCTAATCAACCGCAAGTCGGCGGTACCAAGTAGAACTGAACATCAGCTCTGGAGCAATGTTGAGTGGAAGTAGGTGTGCTCACAGTCCGAAGGTCCAAGTCCATCGAGGTGCGCAGCAGGCCAGTACTCCTTCTCCAACCATGCGTGTATATCCTCCAACAACTCCAAACATCTCTTGCCGACCAGTGACTGTAATTCCGCTGTGTCGGAATTCGTTGATGGGTCGATACCGAGTCTTCTAGCCAGCTCCTCCGGTGACGTTGGGAGTTGATCTGGAGGCTGGAGTAATGCGGTACCTTCTTTCAAGCATTGCTTGAGTGACTTCCGACGCATCCGATGAGCAGGTAGTCGATGTGTAGATTGGTAAGATAAGTAGAGAATCAACTTGAATTAAATGCAAAGTCGCGTCAAGATCAACTTCTTCATTTCACTCTTGTTCTTTATCTTCCATCACTTTCATCAAGGTCTTCTCGTAGCATATATACTCACGTCTAGATACATGGGTGCTGACGATTGGTCTTCACGAATGATTCAATCGATACAATCGATGCAATTCGAGAATGGATCTCGATAGATGGGATAGGGTGGATGGTACTACCCATGAATCACAAAACATGTTTGTTCCACTCGACTCCAAACGACATGCTCTACTGCGCTATCTAACATCTGATATCACGTCTTTCTTCTTCATTCACCCACATCTTCTTCACCAAATTAATTCAAAAGAATGGCAAACGTACTCACTGATCAAGAACGAGCCGACTTGGAAAACATGCCCAAAATCGAATACTACGAGTACGAAGTTGATTGTACTGGGTATCCCTCATCCTCTCGTCCTCGAACACACGAAACTTCTCGTGCCACTCAGCCCACCACCCCTGCCGTTGAGGAATACGATCACGTCGCTCAGAGCTGGTACAATCCGGAAGTCTACCAGTTCGTTTGATATGACGATGGGCCAGGACAATTCTTTGATGGACAGCCGGGGCTAGGGTTGGACTCGAAGTGGGATATACAGCCAAACACGATTCCAAGGATGACGAGAAAGACTGCATTCGCGGTGTCATCAAAGTAAGTCCCTCACAATCAAAAGGCATGATCTGACGATAGACCAACATCCGAACCCCACTGCCCATAGCGAAGCGCTTGGTTACAGGACCACATGATGAGAAATGGGATCTCTTCATCCAGTGGATGTACCAACCAAATATGCATGGAGCCATGATGTTGATGAATGAATCGACTGTCTACGAGATCCACGAGAAAAGAATGGAGGAAGGGGCTGGATGATATATTTGGGAAGAGGATTACTTTGATGAGAAGTGGTTGCTCCCGGCGCACGCGTGTCTGGACCATTACCCGACTGAAAGAGATGCTTGGTAGTTTTCAAACATTGTGATTCCTGATGCATAAAACTGTCCTGATCGGTGTGCCGAGGAGGAGGGTATCGGCCTTTGCGGAATGGGGATCGACTCACACTGCATTTCAACTGCACCCATGGCTCACTTTCGACTCAGATAGAGTAGACAACCCGGAACCCAGTCTTCCTGTCGCTCGAATCTCTTTAACTTGGGTGTAAGCCAGGTGGACGGATGAAGCCAGAGGCCCAGGACTCGGATCATGGTGATGATGAGACATGATGGTTGAGTACGATGCATTTTACGTGTGTCTGGATATAAGTAATGTTGGTCCTCATCTCGCCGTCCTTCCCCAGCTTCTACTCCCATAATCTGAATCGTACATTCAACCACATGCCGGTCCACAGCGCCTTATCCATCATCCGTCTTGGACCCTCTCAACGGCGTGCTGCGAATCAAACGTAGGTGATAGTAGTTCCCATCTCCCACACCCCCAGAATCTTCTTCCACCACCAGTAAAGCCAATGCCTAGCCCAAGCCCTCATTCCCAGCGCTCTCGCCCTCTGCAATCTCTCCTGAACACTCCCCACCGATGAAACAGCGACAGCGACCTGTGATGCTGTTCCAACGACAGACCGAAGCTGTCGAGTCCGTCTCCTTATATACCAGACCAGCAGGAAGATGGTAATGATCGGAACCGGTAAGATCAGGCTCAATATCGGGTAAGATAGTCGTTTACGTATCGAGGACGGTATCAATGCGAGCAAGCTGGCGAAGTTCTGTTGAACTTGAGCGAGGGGGCGGCGTGATGGGGGAGTGGGTGATTTGGAGTTTGAAGGGTTGATGTAGATCTTGTCTGGGAAATGGAATGTCGAGTTTGAATCCACACTGACTGTTTCCGACTCTTTTTCTTTGCCTTTGTTCTTGGGTATATCGAGATGTGTATTCTTACCGACTGGCTTATTGATACCATTAACATTTGGTCTCGCTGTGCGTTCGCTCGAGCTTGAACTGGTTGTTGATGACCTTGACCTCGAAGACCGGCTTGAACCATTGGGGGTAGCTGATGGAAGTAGGAGAGAGGATGAAGGCGATTGAGGAGGTAGGATACCTGAATTGGAGGGTGATGACGAATTTGCTAATCTCGTTTCGGTAGATCGTAAATGTCGATACAAGTCTTCTTTGCGTTTTGACGACATGACTTCTTCTCCGTCTAATAAGGCTCGAGCCATTTCAAAATCCCCTTCCCTCGCTAGTACTTCGCCGACAAACAATTCTATCACTTTCAAATATCCCTCTCTGCATCCCTCTCTTCTCTTCTTGATTTGGGGTGATTGAGCCGAGACCGTATTTGTCGATATCGCATGTATCAATGCGTCGGGAAGCCCTGCTATCCAACTTTCAGCCAGATTATGAGCGAAGTCCAATGCTCGAGGTGATGGTTTCAGCTTGAGCGAAGCTAGTAGTAGTGTCGATATGATTGCCGGAGGGAGGAGGTCGGTATCGGAAAGCGTATCGGTACATATTGATTGTATATGTCCAAGCATCAAATCAGGTGAGCTCGGGGGTAGAAGAGCCGCAAGATCCGATGGTATCGTTCCGACATTGGAAGGTGGATCCGAGTAAAGCGAAGCATTTGCCGAAATGACCAATTTCAAAATCTTGATTCTCCATTCATTCCCCTCTTCCTCCTCTTTTCTACACTCCCCTTCGAGATCATACCAAGCCCGATTAATTGATTCCAAGCCTTCGACATGTTTCAGTAATCTAGCAAGAGCCGCTTGTGTCTTGCCATGATCCCTCCTTACGAAAGATTGGACGGCGGTATTGTAGAGTACTTCTATATCGGATTCGGGTGGGCGAGAGGGAGGTGTAGTAGAAGATGACGAAGATACTACTCGTGATTTAGGGGCCATGTCCGAGTAATGAGACAGGGGTCTTCTAGCGCGAATGGCGACAAGGGGGGGTTTGTTTACTATATATATATCCCATCAAAGAGAGGAACAGAGCGGTAATTAGTCTGCCGAATGGCCGGGAAAATAGGCATGAATAGTAGGGCTGCTTGGCAAATTAGGCATCCTTGTCCAACCTCCACTTTACTACTCCGCAGAGTTACAACTTTCTTGCTATTATACCTTACCCATTCATTTTATAGATCATGGCTTCATTCGGTAAGTGAGCGGCATTTACCGTTCACAGAAATCAGCTGATTAGATACCAGTATTCGTGACAGGAAACGCAAACAAGCTCAAAGAGGTGAAAGCTATCCTAGCAGCAGGAGATAGCGGTATAGAAGTAACTTCTAAAGCTGTTGATGGTGAGTCGGCTCTCACAGGGCCGAGGTTGACGACCAGTCCCGGAAGTACAGGGTACAACGCAAGAGGTCGCTATCGCGAAATGCCGAGCTGCAGCAGATGCTCTAGGCACGGCATGTGTGACTGAAGATACCGCCCTTTGCTTTGAAGCATTAAACGGTCTGCCTGGACCATATATCAAACAATTCCAAGAGAACTTAGGGCATGATGGTATGATGATATTATCATGAAGTCGTACAAAGCTGATACAAAGGCCTTAACACACTACTACAAGGCTTCCCTACCACTTCCGCCACTGCATTATGTACTTTCGCCTATTCACCCGGTCCTGGACAAGAACCAATTCTATTCGAGGGGCGTACAGAGGGAAATATCGTACCGGCAAGAGGACCTGGTCATTTCGGTTGGGATGCGATATTCGCGCCTGTGGAGGGTGAAGGAAAGACATATGCGGAGATGGACGGAGCGGCAAAGAACAAGATAAGCCATCGATATAGGGCGTTGGAGAAGTTGAGGGTGTATTTGAGTGAGAATGGGAATTAGGGATCGGAAGTCGTTATCGAGTCGTGGATGAATAAGGGAAATTACAAGTATGCGGTTGAAGTCGATGATTCTGTATCTCGAGATACGCATGATAATGCATTGAGGTTACACGTCGTAGCCGGATTGCGAGGCTGCTTCGGCTGATGCGATGGATCCTCTTGAAGATGGCCTCGACAAAGGTCTCGACATTGTGGATGGTGTCCTAGGAAGGGCGAAGTCGTGCTCAGCTAAGACGGCTGCTAGATTCTTTGCCGAGGAGCGATACATGAATTGGCGGTAAAGGGTCTGACACTATCCGTCAGTCAATTCCCGCCATTCGAATTGGATAGACTCACGGAGTCGGGGTCGTCGATCAAAGCCTGTAGACGCCGCTTTGTATCTCCTTCAATCCCCGCTAGCCATGCCTGCCAGATTTCCAGCTTTTCACGATCAAGCGAGACAGTCTCAATCTCCTTGACCATTGCCCACAGATCCGCCTTCTCCCCATTTCCCATCACTTCCTCCAGACTCCTCGGCTTCTGGCGATTATCATGATGTTCCTCCAACAAACCCCTTGGCCGAGTATCCTCTTCATCCCCCTCATCCGCAACTGCTCGCCTCAACCTGATCCATTCTCTCCGTCTTACCCATCCTCCCCAGCCCGCTGTACCCGCTTTAGACCTCCATCCTTTATTCTTGAACCAAGCATTATACCGCCATCCCATCTCGTCCGTGCCTGTACGCATGTTGATCATCCATGATCCCATCCATACCCAATTTGGCGATGGGAGCGGGTATGTCTCGAGTGTGTAGGCTGTATTGATTTTACGACGGGGTTGAGATGATTTATCTTTTGACGAGTGGACTACTTTTGGGTCTCCGTCGCGGTTGGAGAGTATGAATTTGGAGGACGCTTCTGGTATCGGTCTGTTGGTCAATGTGTAGGGTGTAGGGTCGGCTGGGAATAGAGCCGAGGCAGAGAAATAGGCTTTCCCGAATGCGTATAGCCTGATAATAAGCTAATCATCTTGTCGGATAATGTGACATACCCTCTTTGATTCTCATATAAGACTTGTTGATCAGCTATCATCTAAGCCGGAGAATAATCACTCACATTCCCATACATATTCTCCAGTCGGATCTTCCATATCTGGAAACCCCTTCCATATCTCTGGATCCTTCCCCTTCCCTTTCCCACCATACAGCAGCGTGATCTCCTTCTTGCCCAATTCCCTAGCCTCCTCAGCTTCTTTCAACAAAACGGCCAGTTCCTCCTCCAATGCCCTCCCCTCATCTGTCTCTGAATGATCCTCAATATCAGGTACTGTAGGCCCCACCTTGCCTCCTCCTGGTACAGATAACGCTTCGGGAGATCCATGGATCCCATCATGCGACTCGCTCCCTGCACTATCTTTCCTCTTTCTATGTGGGTAGTGCAGCTGCATTCCAGGTAGTAATGATGATTTCCGGCGTTTTGCATTTATAGCTTGTTCAAGTAAAGTGTTGTCGGTCTCGGAATCGCGTGAGGTGGTGAGTTGTAGAGGTCGGTGGGAGCGTGGTGAAGATGGTCCAGCTTCGGGTTCGGTCGTTTGGGGAAGACCGAAATGGACATGGCCAGAGCTGTGTTGTTCTGGTATTGGTTCGGGCGATTCGGACCGAACAGCTGATGGAGATGTTCCGGTCGCCATCATTTACTTATGTGGTATGGATTGTGAGGTAATGGACTATGGTACAAAGTAAGAGAAGAAATAGATCAACAGACGTTTCGGGTTTCAGTTGATTTGCTTGGCTCTCTTTATGACGTCTTCGCATTCATCCTCTCGTCGTCTCGACACATATCCTATCATATACCACAGCACATGAGATAGCAGAGACGTCCACGGTATTGAAGCGCAGGCAAGATGCCAGCAACATATGCACTCGTCCCAGGCGTGAGCATTGGGCCGTTCCTCTTAGGTACATCCACCCCAACATCACCCCACTCCCGCTAACATCTAGGTGACAGTCTCTGGCATATCCTTGATATCTTAAGGACAGAGAAGAGATCATACCCGAAAGTCGAACTTGCTTGGGATACATCTGTACGTCACTATCATGAATGGTGCTGATAACAGAAAGCACATGAATCCGATATCACTCTCTCACTACCGAATCTAATCCTCTACTTCCCGTCCCCAGGTCAACGACTCGCACGATTGGAAATCCGGAGTATACCTTCCTCGAGTCTTACGCTATCATACGAGAATCAAGTCTTGCGATCAATGTCGCAAGCTTTGAAGAGAGGATTGGTGGGACGAGTATTGGGTCCGACATATGGGGATGGAAGTGTACTTTCGTACCCGGGCATCAAGCTTTCCGCATCATCCAAGGATGTGACGTCCAGGGATGATCTAGTGGATACTATAACGGTCTTACCGAAGGAAGAAGGGGTTCTGCCTCATGTTATAACCCTTACGAAGGTCGTTGTCCAAGTACGTCCCCATCTCAGAAGATGACTAATATAAAGCCGAACAAGGGAGTCACAATATATAATCTACATCCTATCGATATAATCATAGGCGAAACGACAGCTCAAGATATCCTACTAGACCTAGGATCACCACTACGAAAGTATGTGAAAGAGGACGATAGGATGGAGAGGATATGGGGCGGACAAGCTTTGGATGGGGATAAAGGCAGTATGTCCCCTTTCCTCTATGTTTGCGATCGAAACTGATGATAACAGTCTTTTGGGACTACTTCCAACATGGATTCGATATCCTCATTTCCCCCGAGAACTTAGTTTCCAAAATCATCCTTCACTCCAATATCGTATGTCCAATTCATTTCTACATGAGATATATACTAACGACCAGCCTGGAACACCAGCCTTCCAGACTCACGCAAGATGCCCTTGGACATTACCCACTCCCTCGGGGTCGTTGGATCACTCCTCACCGGTATCATCTTACAAAGCCCATTTCAATGGCGAAACACAAGAGAAGGAGGAGATCAGCTTGAAAGTCCCGGAACCGAAGAAGAAAGGGAAGAAAGGAAGTCCCGGACCATCGAGTTTGAGCGATGGGGGAATTCTGGAGAATGTCAAAGCTATGAAGGAAGGGATGGGGAAGAAAGAGAATAGTGAGGGGATGATCCTGGATCGAGTTGTTGAAGGTGGATTAGATGGTGTAGAGGGGATGTCACCTAGTCGTATGTCCACGTCACTAGCTAAACTGACGATAGGCCTGGTCGGGTTCAAAGGACTGATATTGGAAGAAGATAAGGCTAGTGGGGGAATCTCATCTGTCCTGATCTTTCGACAAACGTGAGGACAGTCACATTTCAGTTGTAAATGTACGAGTACGGAACAACTTGTAATCGTGTAAAGAAACGATAATGCATGAATGACAGACTACCAAGCAAGCCACATCTCTGGCGTTAAAACTATCATTAGCTCCCTCTCAGTCACGGGTAGTGGACATACTATTAGACATAGCCCGCCAAGTGGCCAGGGCGGTATCAATCTGCCACCTATCCAACTTCTCAAAATTGTCTTTAGTAAGCATCATTTCGGGGTTTGTCCAATCTGATTCTTGAATGATTGAATCCAGTTGAATCTCATTAGGGTGGAAAGTGGAGTAGACGTGGGATCTGATATCAGTCTAATTCCATCACGAGGAGATGAGGGACTGACCTCATTGGGGACCGCATGACGTCTTTGGGGGTTGGAGCTCGCCATGTGAGGAGTGGAGAGTGAGTCATCTATTGGTAAGCTTGGTCGAACAGTCGACGAGTAGATGCAGCTCACAGTACAGAATACGACCTGCATTATCAGCTTAGATTCAAAGGAGAATAAGGAAAAGGAGACGTACCATATTCTTAATCTCATTCTTCCCACCCTCCGTCTCTGTCCCATCGGAAAACGCTCGACATTGCTCGAAAACGCTCAGAAGCGTGACTAGTACAGCTCTAGATGCTCGACTCCCTCTCAATCCGACGAAGTTCTACTATCAGCCCACCCACAATATCTCTCCCAATTCGCGGGATAAAGGAAAAGGACACACCATAGCAACGATCCCATCTCTCTCCACCAGCTCACTCAAATCCCGCCAGAATTCAACCGTAAACATCTCTCCCGGTACACTGCCCCCCGAAAAACAATCTTGAACCACCAAACTCCATTTCGTAAATCCATCCCCTTCTTCTTCTTCTGCTATATCTTGACTTCTATTCAAAGCCTTCTGACGAGAGAGAGAGGCTAAGTGATGTATGTATGTTGAGCCTGAGAGGAGGTTTACGGAAGAGATGGGGTATGAGGAGAGATTGAAATATGTTGCTGCTGTTGAGTAGACTACTGGGTCGATCTCTGTTCATTAGCCAACCTGGCTGTGGGGAGTCAAGGAAAAGACTAACCGACGATGTCAACTTCATAGCCTTTTCGGGCAAATGCTGCTGCTGCTATACCCACTCCTAGACCGCTTTCTGTCAGCTTTATGATGGCGGAAGAGAATGAGTCGTACATGATCAAAGCCCTCTCTTCGCCCTTTTCAGGTTGGGGAGTATCAGAAATATCGAGTTCGGTGGTCAGTGCCAGAGTACGCCCTATCGAATCACTTGCATCGCTCCTATGAGCCATCGCCCCGATCTCCTGAAGTGAGAAACACCCAAAGATCCTATCAAAATCAGCTGCGTCATCGAGGAGGACATACGAATCGCCCATATCCTTGATCATACCCCCACTTCCATCTGGTATATCCCTAGTCCACCTCCCACCCAAAATGGAATGATCACACCTCATAAACCTATATCCATCCTTCAGATTCTCCCCAATAACAATCTGACCAGTCAAAGATTGTTCAGAATGGAGGATCCGTAATGATCCATCTGAGATGATATATGGGGTGACCGGGTGGATGTAGAGTTGCTGACGTAGTATTAAGACTAGGAGGGGTAGACGAAGTAAGATTAGGATAGGGTAAAGATCCCTTGGAAGACGGGATGCTAGATTTGCGAACTTCTTGCGGGTCGCTGGTGTGAGATCTTTGCGGTCGAGGTAGTATTGTTGGACTCTCTGTGCGAAGGTGATTGGAGAAGTGGAAGAGCGAAGGAAGAATGAGAGGATAGTCATGACCAGCGAAAGGAGCAGGATCTGATCATCAGTATCGGAGTAAGTTCGAAGATTAGGTGACTTACCTGTTTCTCTGGTCGTTCTCTCAGATACCACATCGGCCCGCTGAATGCCCAATTACATGCTTTCTCGGCGTAGAAGACATGGATCAGGTAGATGATACTCCTAATGCCGACAGCAAAGAGGTTTACGACGTGACTACTCCGTTGTTTGGCAGGTGGTATCGGCCAGATGTGGTCCTGCTCATTAGCTTCATTCCATGTACATGGGATATGAAACGTACGAAGCACAAGAGTGCAAAACACATTCCACCCCCTACGACTCCCACTCCCAAGATCCCCTGACTTAGTAAAGCTCCCCATTGAGCTCCACAGTAATGAGCCAATAAACTTCCCGTCCGTCTTCCACCCACAGCCACCAAATCCGCTGCTAGAGCTGTGATGCCTAAACATACTCTCGCTGAAACCAGTTCACGGGGTGAGGATCGGGATGTTAAGCGCCAATAAATGATGGCTGGTGGTACGAGGTAAATGAAGTAGACGATATGTGGGTGAAGAGAGAGGGGGAGGGAGTTGTACAGCGGAGTCAGGATTATTCGGGTCATGGAGAGTACGAGGGCGGTACAGGGTGTCATTATGAGAGCTGGTACCAGGTCTATCGATCAGCTCGTTAGCTCATTCGAACCCACATAGCTTACAGAGTAGAGCAATCCTTATGAAAGTCTGTATTCCCGTCCGATTAACTGGGACCTTCTTCTTGTCGGATGATCCATCCAGACCCTCTCGACGCGATCTTGTCCTTGTAGACTGAACTTTCTCTTGTGTCACTGTTTTCGAATTCGACTTATCATCCGCCTTCTCCCGCCTGGGCTTCTCTGAACGGGCACGCTTCCCCTCAGATCCAGTACCAGTCGACACTCCACTCTTCCCCCTGGTCCTAGCATGCGGAGCCTTCTCATCGCTCCCTCTTTCGGTCCTTGAAGCACTCTTCGAGGTGTGTTCTCGATGTCGGACAGGTGGAGCAGTAATGACTTGATCTCCCATTTCCGATATTGGTGAATTGGAAGCGGTAACAGGAGTAGCTAGAAGATCAGGTGATCCCTTTCCTGTACTACTATCGCTCTTCTGCATCCCCTTCTCTTGTTCTGAACGCTCCAGTTCGTCCGCTAATGATCGGATCAGCGATTCGAGGTCTTCCAAATCGCGAGATAGGGGTTTTGAAGGTTCGTAGATAGTATGTGATGGTGGTAGAAGGGATGAAACGCCAAGTCGATGTTCTCCTGGTATCGACATTTTGACAAAGGAGGTGTATGATTATGTGAATTGATGTAGGTAAAGTATACTATGCAATGGTCTGAATGGTGTATACAAGTACGCGTGGGTGGTAAAGTAAGAGAGCAAGACATGGCTCTGTCTGCGTGACGAACGCGACTTGATTCGAGTGGAGTAAAGTGGGGACTCGGCGGGGTTTAGGGGGTTCTCTGCAGGTGCACAGGTGCATAGGATTTATATTACAACCACTCATGTCCACCAGCTTTGCCCGCTTTGCCCTATCACTCTCAACAGAGCTCCATCAATGTCCTCAAAATCCGTCCAGATCCAACACGCAAACTGAAACAGAGTCACGACTTGGTACTTTTCTTGAACTGCCGGCATCAGCACCCCATCTTCAGTCAAGATCGTGACTTACGATAGCAGTCCAAGGCTTCTTCTCACCGCTCGACCTATTCACTACTTTCTCTTTCTCCTCGCCCTTGGCTGACCAGATGTCTCCAATCACTTTGTTATCGATCATATCGAGGAACCTATCGTTCTCCTCAGGTGTCCATTTCCTTGCCTATCATCAGCTTGCGATCAGAACGGTGATCATGACTTCCTGGCGTATCTGTCTTCAATACGATAGAAGGCGAAGAATTGGTTTTGATAGACGTTTCATCGCTTGATCGGTGTTGGGATGACATATTTGATTTGGTGAAGGAAATGGGATGGAGAGAAGGGTCAAATTGAAGACTGATATATATATATGTATGAGAATTGAATAAGGTCAGGTGAAAGATGGATAAAGATTGAAGAGATTGTCTATCAATAAAGGTGATATGAGTGACTTTGACCTACTGTATCAAATACACTTCTCAAGGAAAAGGAGGTCCAAGCCATACCCCTCCTTTCCCTCCATTACTAAAAAGTCGCCCTCTCCGTCCCTTCGGAGACGAGTAACAGCAGTGCCGAGAAGCAATACGTACGTGATACAATATAACATAACATAACATGACTTATCCCCTTTTCTATATGATCGAAGTACTTCTCACACACACCTATAACAATACTAGTCCGCCCCTCGACCCTTCCTTTCAATCTCTTTTACGTACCTTGAAATCTTATTTTGTACTTCTACGCCACCGATACAGTACACATACACACACAGCACGGACTCACGTCCACTTCCGGATCCCCATTTCGGACTGAACGGTGATGTGGCGTATCTTGGTGATGGTTGTCAACTATGTCCGGTCATGGTCTGATGACGGGTCTGAGTGGACTTAGTTACATACCATGATCCCACATCAATACTTATCCTAGCGTAACTCTCGGGGTAAACCTCTATTTACTGATTTGCCCTTAGTATGTCCCGCGGATTAGGGTATCTCAGCCGCTAATTTACAGTACACAGGCGTTCCCAACTACAAAACCACAAGCACAAGTCATCATGGCACCCCTCCCCACTTGGTCTGATACCGAAGACGTAAGTACTCTAAGCACAGCCATGTATATAGACTAACACTCAGGTGATCCTCTTCCCAGCGATGGTCCAAGCCCTTCTAGCCTCTCGATCCACCCTCTACGCAGAACCAGGGCTTCAACCATGGTCCCCGAACGGAGCAAGTAAGATCAATGTCAAGATCCAGCAACTCCTCAAACGATTCGAAGGTACTGTCCCTGGAGCGGCTGAGGTGGTCAAGAAGGAAGTGGAGGCTTTGAGCAACAAGAAGAATACACCTACCAAGCCGAAATCGGCTGCTCCCAAAGCAAAGAAGAGGAAGGTAGTGAAGGTTGAGGATGACGAGAGTCAAGTGGGACTCAGTGAAGAGGACTAAAACCATTATACTACCTACAGTAGGAAGATACCATTCAGAAGTGATACTCAATCACTTGTACACATAGCAGGTCTATGCATTCGATACCATGCCATAATCATCAGTGGTTTTCGGTCCCACAAGATGCTCTTGATGATAGTCACGACTCTGTGTTCGGGGAGCCGGGCAGGTATCGAATACACGACGCCCATACATGAACACACACACATTGGCACGGTCTCCCTTTGACCTTCTGCCCGTATTGATTTCGCCGTCATCGTCATCAAGTGGCTGACGAGATGTGCGATGTGGAACCGATCGTTTTTTCCCACCTGTTCACAATATCCTCAACACCCAGACCGCCATCCACAATCACACTTACCACTCAAACCAGCAACCGCACCATACTGTAAACATGGCACCCTGGACTGTTGATCAAGAGGTACGTCCCTGATCGGGACCAGTTTCTGACCACCAGGCTGTCCTATTCCGACACGTCCTTCGAGCCGCCCTGATATCTCGACAGGAAATGTATCGAGACCCCGCACTCCAAGCGTATTCGGCAAACTTCGGAAACGCCATCAATGGGAAACTTGAACAACTCCTAAAGAAATTCAGCGGTATTCCAGGAGCGGCGGATATTGTAGCTCAGGAGGTGGCGGATTTGAACAACAAGAAGACTACCCCTACCAAGCCGGCTGCAGGTAAGATTCCTGCGACCCCTAAATCGAAGAGGAGGAAGGCTGTCAAAGTGGAGGAAGAGGAACTTAGTGACGAGGACTGGTGCTGGCACTGTTGGAACGGATACAGTAGATCATCGCAAGAGGAATTTCGGATTTATGAGTTGTCTTTAGCAGAGGAATATCAAAAGAACATGGATTGCAATCGGGATATGACTAAGGAGTGATGTATGCATACTGTACCAATGATTGAGCGCACAGGCCTCCAACGAGTGGGTCGGTCCCCCTCAAGGTTTACGTTTCACCCCTCAAGTCGGCAGCCATTTGAATTCAAAGTCCGGTCAGGTACCCCGAAACACCAGTGCACAAACTTGCTCCAAAGGATGCACACTCAAGTGGCTTGAGGAAAAGGGAAAGAAGGAACCGTAGCCAAGCCGATGAAGGTATAGGTTTGGATACCAAGTGTTCATCCCATCAATCAATTCCCCACCGTCAGCAACAAGTACTATCCCTACGCATACAGTATACATCTTTATAATGACTCCCAGTCGACCCTGGTCGGAAATTGAAGATGTAAGTCATCGTGTGGTCAATGTACCGGTAGTCATTGCGATAAATGGCTGACGAGATCAGGTGACCCTCTTCAGACAATTAGTCGCTTCAACTCTCGCATCTTGAGCCGCTTTTTATAGTAGTCCCGATCTCGCTCCTTGGTCATCTAATGGTGGCGATAGAATCAATAAGAAGATCCAACAACTCTTGAGGAAAGTCGGGGCTGGAATCCCGGGGGCTAAGGAAGTGGTAACTGAAAAATTGGCCAAGATTGGAAGAGGCGGGGGCGGAAAGGGGAAAACTCCAACTCCAACCAAGAAGGGAGGGAAGAATAGGAAAGTGGAAAGCGAGGAGGAAGAGGAGATCAAAGAAGAATAAGGCTACAATGCATGTATAAACGTACAAGTGATGATGCGTCTGATGACATTACACAACATGATCAAGATGGACCAAGATCCTGACTCCTGGTACTATCCCTCCAAGCTTTCAAAGCTGCTTTCTTCCTCTTTCCAGAACCGACCACTCCTGTTGCTGATCCTCTTAATCCAGTTTTCGGTACCAAGATCTCCGACGCCGTGATCGAGGAGGAAGGACCGATATCGGGCGGAGGCATCGATTCTTTTCCAATTTCTGACATTGTACTGGAAGCTGTGCTTCTCCGTGGTCTGCCTTTTTTCGGTAATTCAACAGATTCGTCATCGCCTACCACTTCTGATTCTGATTTCTTCTTTCGAGGTTTCCGGACTGGTTTGGGTTTCTCCCCACTAACACTTCCCTCGCCCTCCCCATCACCCTCCGTTGGCTCAATTGCTCGAGATTGACTCCTCCTCTTTCCCGTTCCTTTACCCTTCGGATCCTCCGCATCGAGATCTACCATCATCTCCTCCCACCCCGGATCAAATCCACCAACAACCCTAGCCTCAGCTTCCCTATAAGCTTTGATAACAGCCAGTAACCTCTTGGAGACATTCGCTGTAGTCCTGCGCCTAGGGGCGTAATTGCCCGAACCAGCTGATAGGTCAAAGAATGGATCGAGAGTTGCTTGTTTGTTGAGCTGGCCGACTTTTCCTCGACGGGCTATACGTTGGACGATCGGTGTTAATTCGTCATCTACTTTCGAGATTGACCAGGATAATTCTTCGTGTAGGAATGAGCGGAGGGCGGAGAGTTTGGGGAATCCCCAGTGGAATGGTTCTTCCGATTCATCCGTGACTGGGTATTTGTACGCTTCTCGCTAATCGTCAGCTTGCTCGAGTCAGGAGATGTGACGACTTGCAACGAGGTGATTAGGCCAATCTGCCGTGAGGAGGATAGTGGCTGCGAATCGCTTTTTCTACCAATCAGCCGAATTTTTAAGGACAGGCAATACGCACAAAGCTCTTCTTCCACTTTGTATTCGTCTCCTTCTCCGTATCCTGACCCCTCTGAACAGCGGTCCACCAAGTCTTGAAGTTTTCAATCCCATTAGGTCCCGGAAACTCCGACAGCAATTCAAGTGCAACGACAGGTCCAACGCCAGGCAATCCAATCGTATAATCACTCCCCAGCAGATAAGCGAGGGAGATGAGTCGTTCTCGAGACAATGCGAGTTCCCGTTCGATATCGGAAGAGAGGAAACATTCGGCGTATTTGGCATCATTGAAAATGTTCTTGAAACACTGTGAACCGCCGAATAGGAAGACATCGGAATCGTCGGTGATGATGCCGTCGACTAGACCTAGCTCGGCAAGTTTGGCACATTGAGCTTCGGCTTCCATGGGTGCAGTGATGTATGGTATACCATAATGTCGAAGTAGGGTCTATCATCAGCTTTTCTCCTCATGGCGAGTTGAGTGTAACATACCTGAATCTGAGCGACCATAGCCTGAGTAATCTCATCCGAATCCCTCATAGCCACTTTATTTTGATTGTTCAAAACCCTAATCTCATCATCAATCTCCCCCCTGACCTCATTCAAATCCCGATTCCGAATAGAAGCCATAAACCTCGCATAATCATCCTGCTCAGCCACCATTTCAGCAGGAGCCATATCTTCATCATTATCCTCAACTTCAGACGGAATTGTCTCGCCAGATTGAGCAGGTTGAAGTGGTGGTCTAGACACCGGACCCGGGGATGGGGATTTGGACCATTCAATCTGATCGTCTTCATCCTCTTCTTTATCTTCGTCTTCGTCGTTTGAGTCGTTATTATCTCCGTCGTATACCGATCCTTGATGGGATGAAGGGACGGATTCTTCAGCCATTTCCATATATGAATGGCGATCGACCGGTCTTGTCGCGCGGATACCGAGGAGCGAGTTGGAGAGATTATCGGGATCTTCTGGTTCAGAAGCAGGAGTGCGGGAGATACTGCGGGCGGAAGAGGCCCGAGACAGAGCAGGGGATGGTCGTTGAGACAGTCTGGACAACGATCGGGGCAGGGATGGACGGACTGGAGCGAGTTCGGCATCTTTTGAGAGTCTCTCGGGAAGGATCGGCCGAGGTGTTGGTGCACTCCCTCCTGCTCGCATGTTTTTCGGTATACCGTCTGTAGTCTCTTGACGGAGCCTGCTTGGCCCAGCAACGCTCTGCTGTCGCTGATCCCCATTCGTCGAGCTGGATGCGACAACTGGTTTGGCGGGACTCGGTACAATCTCCATATAATCATCTTCGTCATCCTCCACGATAATTGGTTTCTCAGAAGGGGCAGTTCGAATACTCGTTGGTTTTTGAGTCTGAATCGATCTCGAATTGGCAAATGCTGCCTCAAGCTTCTGATCTACCTCTTGTAGATCAGAGGGACTGCTGACGACGTGATGGGTCTGATCGACGTCGATCGGCATTGGCGCCGATGCAGGTGGAGCGGAGTGATCGCTATTAGTGACTTGCGAGAATTGTGATGACTGGTTGTTTGTCGATTGAGCAGGAATGATCGGTTGATCAAGTCTGGTCGAGGGTAATGTCGAGGGCGTAAGGGGTGCCGTGACCTCCTCCATATCCTCGTCCTCATCCTCGTCCGCAATGTCAATCTCGATAGGCGTTGGCTGAGCCGACAGGTTTTGCGGAGTAGGAACCGCCGAAGGAGCCAAAGAGACTTCCTCGAAACTATCTTCCGATGTCGCCGAGTGAATCGATTCAACAGACATAGCTCTCACATCCGCCTCTTTTCGACTGATCGCCAAAGCCCTAGCTAGATCCAAATCCGCTTCTTCTTCATCCGACCCTAATTCCTCTTGTTGCAGTGCCAGAGCTAGTGCCTCGTCATTTGCAGATGGGACTACTTCTGGTTCCTCGTCTTCTTCCGTTGATTCGAATAAGGGCATAGCACCTGGTAAGCGTGCTTTACCGAATGATTTCGGTTCAATATCGAGTGATGCTCGAGGTGCTTTCTTGGGGGCGTATCTCGCTGCTATTGCTTCTAACACTTCTCTTCGGCGATGTTCGCGCAGATCAGGATCGGTTGTTTGCCTGGAAGGTTGTGGAGGTGGGGCGACTTCTTGAATATCTCCATCACTATAGTCGGAATCGGTATCGCTATACACCTCTTCGCGGGCTGGTTTATCGTCCTTCACCTCGATCGGTTTCTGCTTTGACCCTTCCCTGATACCCAATGCCCATCCTCCTCCCTGAGCTTCATCCCTCTTCACAAGCACATACTCCCTATTCCTCTCTGCGGCTATACGGACTGGGATCTTCAAATGAGCCGACCCGACCGAATCGGTGACCGTATAAAGTTGTTGCGTGAGTGCGTTCCTCTGACTTAGGTTTTTGATTTGCGCCATTGAAAAGTCAATAGCAGAAGGGGCGGCACGTAACATGTCTGCTAATCGTTTTGTCGATGTTATCCTTGATCTCGCCCTCATATCTCCCACAATCTCATATTGGACTTCTGTCGGTAATGCTCGGAATTCGGGTGATTCAATATCGATATCTTCAGGATGGACTTCGTCAATGAATTGCTTCAATTCCGCTTCGGTTGCTAAACGTGCGTCTGGTTTATCTTCGGTCGATACGGTCGGCATTGAGGCATCAGGTAATTTGTATGGATCCATTTTCCTGAATTTCTTCCGTCTCTCTTCCCGTGGATCGGGAGGAGGTGTCAATGTTCGTTTCGCATTCGTGGCCGATGTGGAAGGTTCAACACGGGGTCGAGATGGTCCAGCCTGACCTTCCAGTTCATCCAGATAGACAGCTCCTTCCGCAATCTGATCCCCTTCATCCTCGTAATATCGTGCAGCATCCGCTGCAGCCTGAGCTTCTTGTCGGGCAGCACCTTGTTCCCGCGCACTGATATCAGCTGAGCACCGACAATACAAGATATAAGCTCACGTCTGAGCAGCTTTTACTGCCTCCCTCCTCATTTGAGCTGCAAACAGCTTCTCAGCCATTCGAGCATGATTGGCAGCAGCTCCAGCCTTCTTCCTCTTCCTCTCCGCGATGGTACTACGTTTCAGGACTGGCGCGCCTCCATCGAATACAAAGACAGGCTTAATTCCGTGGAATAGCAGTTTATTGATTCGCCGCAGGAAACCTACATTGTTAGGGCCCTTGTTTGACGTCTAGGTAGGAGGTGACTCACCCAGCACATGAGCATTTACCAAAACTCGTCCGTCCTTGTCCCGCATAGTAGCTTGGAATTGGTACAGCCAGATAGAGCTATCGATAGCCATTCTCTTACCCTCCATACTCTCGATTCTGCCTTTCAGCTGATGGGAGCTCCATGATCGTTGCGAGAGCTTCATGAGTTGACGGTACTTACTGGACAGGCCGAGAGACGGGATTGAGAAGCGACCATAGACCTTTTACACCCATCTTGGGAGAGCGAGATCACCGTTCACTTCACCCGCTGATCTTACCGGACTATCACAGGCTTGAATAGTCGGGGACCCGAGTAATTGTCGAGTATGATATATAAGTACAATACAGCTCAAAAGTACCACCTACAAGTACCATCAAGAGATGACGAAGGTGGAGGTGTGAGTAATTGCTTCCGTCTTACCATATCAACATGACAAATTCAAACGCGTAGAAGTAAATCAAGTCGCGTCTCAATAGCGATATCAAATAATATCAACCCATCATGTCCACGCCAGGCTTGACAACAGCACAAGAGATCTTTCTTCAGAAACAGAAGGAACATGCTGGATTACAAGCTTTGAGGGAGAGTTCGGCGTTGCTTCTGCAGCGGGTGGAACAGTTGGCGGAGATGAGTAATATAATGGCTGATGGAGGTGAAGGTGAGTCTCGGTCTCGATAGAGAGGGCATTGGAGCCAGTCAAGGGAGAGTCTTGCAGCGATTCTGGAGCGAGCTTGTCGGCATAAGGGCGACAAGATTGATGAAAGATGGTCAATATGCTCGTCGGATACGGGATGGGCTGTAGGAGGAACAAAGCTGATAACTAGCGGTCGGAGCTGTCCTGCGTAATTGGCCTCACGTCTTTTCAATCCTCAACAACTTCGGTAAGTACCCTATTTGAATAGCATTGGAAGAAAGAGGAAGAGAGAGCTAATGAATAGATCCCACACCACCTCCAACAGATCCTAACGACACCCAGACAGCGGACGATGAAACGCAAGAACCACTTCCCCAACTCGTTCGATTACCATATACCACCGACAAGAGTACTTAGACATAGACCATCAAATGATGTCAATAGAACCATGTTGTATAGTGGCCCAATTTAGTATGTATCCTCATAGACATAGTGGAGTTCTCTCTTTTTCCATCTCTCACACCATCACTGGCTGTTCCATCTAATCCTGCCTGGTAGTGATCTCTCACACGAGAAGACCTCGCCCATGCTTCAGTACATCAAAATACCGTAGCAGAGCCAAGTAATTCACCTACTACTCATCCCTTTCATCTGCCCGAACAGCCTCATGGTCCCCCTCGCCCTCCTAGGTCGACACCACGTGACCAAGTTCCGCCCCCACCTTGAATCTATAAATACAATGAATTACCTCTTCATTCGAGTCAAGTCGGATCACTTTCCTCTTTCAACACCAAACAACCATGTTCTCGCATCTCGACGCGGATGCTCTTGCGGCACTACATCATATAGACCCCCAATCACCACTTGCGGCATCATTATCCCCAACGACAATTCAGAACTTTGCTAAAACACAACTCCCACAAACTTCACATCGTGTTGAAGTTGTCAAAGCCTGGAATGTCGAGCTTGATGGAAGGAGTGTATTGGAGATTGGATGTGGTCAAGGTGATGCTAGTGTCGTATTAGCTAGAGCAGCTGGTCAAGGAGTCGTGACGGCATGGGATCCAGCTAGTCCAGATTACGGTGAGTACACAGTCAAGTAGAGCTGGGGGCTGATATTAGGCTCTCCGTTAACCGTTGGTCAAGCTCAAGGTAATTTGGTGTCGAAGCCGCAGCTCCAGAACCTTCGGTTCCACTTAGGGTGTCCTCTAGCCAGCGTCCTCGATGTCAAATACGACGTCGCAGTGCTTCTACATTGTATCTACTATTTCCCATCCGCATCTATCCTCTCCCAAACATTGAAGGACCTTCATCCACAAGTCGATACGCTTTGTATAGCTGAGTACGCTCTCCAAACATCGTTGCCGGCCCAACAACCCCACCTTTTAGCTGTACTAGCGGAACAAGCCCTAGAAGCACTCAAACCAATGGGTGAATCACAATCGAATGTTCAAACTGTATTATCTCCACGCGCAATCATAGCTCTGGCGGGCAAATGCGGATGGAATATAGTACAGGAGAAGATAATTACGCCTGATGAAGCACTTCAAGATGGAAGGTGGGAAGTTGGGACGGTTTATAATAAAGGGTGGATGGATGAAGTCGACATGGTCTTGGACAAGGTCGGAGACGAGACAGGTCGTCATCGGGCACATTTGTCGGCTATGCAGGATGCGACCATTGCGGCCGTTGATAGGCTTGGGTCTGAAGGGGCCGATGGGGTAAAGGGCATGAACAAGGTCAGGACGATGGATGTTTGGTGTGCAGTCTTTAAACGCAAACTTGAGGCTTGAGGTCGAAACCTCATGGCAGTCGCGTATGAACGCTCAAATACCATCCGTATGGCCCGACCACGAAAGCTCAAGGCAAAGTATGTTGTACTCCGGATGATTATGATATGCATCGTCATGTCAATCCACTTCCTTTCTAATCTATCCTTTGATTTCACCCTTGACGCCGATCTTTCTCACCCCTTCAATTCTCATCAAGACGACAGATGAAAAATACTTATTCTCTCTCACATCACGATGCAGGGCCAAATCCAAACGAACCATCTTTCCCTGCTCCTATTTGTCTCACTCGTCGAATACACCAATGCCCTCCCACAAACTGCTCAGGGGAGACCGGCGGTAGTCGTTGATCGAGATCAATCAGCTATCAGCTCAACTATGAGGTGGGTACAGGAATACTTCTTCTACGTCTGTCTTGGAGTCGGTGTGTTCCTGTATATTACCTAGACTGTCGATGAGGCTGACACGACAGGTGTATTCATTGTGATTGTAGGATGCATCTGGATGAAGAAGAGAAAGAATAAGAAAGCTAGACAGCGATTGGCTGACAAGGCTGAAAACTCCCAAACCTCGAGAGGGACGTTTGAGATGAAGGAGGCGCACCGTGATCGAGATGAGGGCGATGGTATCAGGAGGATGTTGAGATTGATCGGTCTCTCATCGCGACCAACACGGAACGAGAATCCGGGACGATGAACGCTTTTGTAGGTCATAGAGCCTAGAGCTTCATCATGTATGAATCAGTTCGTGGCACCTATGCGGTGGCCACAAATGTATACCCTGACTGTATTGGGGATGTGAAGGATTGAATTTCGTGCGGCTAGGCGCCAAACGTAGAGAACGGCACTAGAAATATCGAGACGTGCCGTCCTTTGTTCTTCAACCGAGATCTAAAACACTTTTTACCTTGTCGATTCAATCGACCCGTACTCGACATGAATTTCGACATGACTACGCGGCTGGAACCTGTTGGCTGTATGATAGATACGCGCTATGAACTCTGACTCGCCTTTCTACTAGATCTCCGTAACGTATCCCTATGTCCCATTTCTCCCTCCCAAATCAGCCCTTGATGTCATCCTTGCATATCACGCGGGCGATCCATTCAAACCTTGATTTAACACGGGATGCGAGACAAGGTAGTGGTTTCAGTAGCGAGTCAGTACGGTACTGATCAGCATGAATGAGTGTGACCAACCTTTCTCACCCATCCCTAGCCCTCCCTTCGTCTCAACCCGCTGATCTGCTTGACCTTTTAATCTGATGAGTAGAAATGAGCATCATATTAGTTCAAGGAGCTTTCAATTTCCTCTTTTATCAGACCAATCGCCATGATACACTTCCAAACTCGATTGGACCATATCTTACTCTCGAGCATACTACTCTTTACCCACATTAGCTCCGCGAACGCCGTTCCACAAGTCGCAGATTACCCACCGAGAGTCATCGCCCGGCCTCCAGGTCGAGTTGTGCAGAAAGAATCTGGAGGTTTCTCTTGGGTTAAGTTTATCAACGAGCACTCTCTACATCTAGCCGTGGCCGTGGCCGGTGTTGGTTTGTCTTTCCTCACTGGTCATGAATCTGGGTTGATCTATTTTAGGGGTGGTGTTCATCCTGACGTGTTTATGCTGCTGTTGCTGCTGTGGTCGAGGGTCTCGTACCCGGAACGGCGGGGAGAGCGATAGTGATCGGGAGATGAATGAATTGGCGCGAAAGAATATGTTTTATACTGCTTTCTTGCCTTCAAATTGGAGGCAGAGGTTTGGTAGGAATAGAGGTTTACGTAACGATCGTAACTCTGGATTCTGTTGTATACAATAGTAGACAGTAGACTATACTTCAACGTATATTATACATTCTGTATATATCACATACATACTCATACCTTCTGGACTATACTTGGACCAGGGGACATATATTCATCGCCAAAGATGCCACGCCCCGCAACACCACACCTATCAAATCGATTGCGTCAACTATCACTTAATTCCCCACCTCAAACAGCACTATTCTACGCGCGACTCTACAACTCCCTATGTCCACTCGAGAACGACCATGAATCACTCCATATCCTCGCATTATGCTTGCTCGAGGTTGGGGAAACTTACTCTTCCTTGCATGTCGTCAGGGATAGAGCCGATATGGGGTGTAGTGGGTGCGCAATGATTCTTGCTAGGTGTTGTCAGAAGCTAGGGAGGTTTAGTGAGGGACAGGCTGCGCTACAGAGGGCTATGAGCAGGGGAAATCCTATGGGTGAGCCAATGGAGAAGCGGCGAGCTGATGATAGCTTTGCCTACTCTTGACATGCAGGCCTCAGCAGCTACAGCCTACCTCACTTTGGCGAATCTATCACACAAGGGCAAAGTCACTGCTGTCGCCTTTGAGAATTACAAGAAAGCATTACTAGAAGACCCATGGTCATGGGAGGCATTCACCGGTCTATGCGATATAGGTTAGTTCCCCCTCTCCTGTTAGTCGCGTGCTGATTCCAGGTTACGGCCCAGAACTAGACGATATCTTTCCAGACCCGCCTGCAACATCTAAACCAGTATCACGTACTACTCAATCACAACCCACTCGTCAACCTACATTATCGCCCAATCCAATGCCACGTAGTTCAGCTTCTGAAATGCCTGGATTTCTACCTGGTCGTAAACAGCTCAGTCCGTTAGCAGGAAGTGGAGGAGGAGGAGGGTTTTTTACTCCCGACGTAGCTGCGCCTGCTGCCAAGCTCGGCATGCGAGGTCAACAGACTTGGGAGTAGGTCATCCATCTCATTGAAAGGACATTGACTGATGGATAGGACACCATCGTTCGCTGGAGATACCACTTTTCAAGGAATTGCTGCTCCTGCGAGAGCCTCCCGTCGGCCGCTGCCTGGAATAATCTCTTCGCTCTTACCCTCCGGATCACTTATTCCCGCTTCTTTCAGACCTTCAGCAACTTCCACTCCCGTCAATCCTCAACAAACGCAAGACTGGGCACCATTACCTCAAGCACCAGCTATGAAACGACCTAGAGCAGCTGGTCGAAAGGGGGATCAAATCCAAAACTCTATGCCAGTCCGATCGAATGGGAGGGATTTGAAGACGATAGAGCCCAACGGAGATGCGGATGAAGTCAGGAGGAGCTCAAGGCTAAAGACCACTGTCCCATCGGGCAAAGTCGTTTCCAAGGTAAGCCAATTAAGTTGATTGGAGCTGATGGTAGCCGGCCCGAGATCGTAGAGCTCAACGATCCCAATCTGTCACTTCATCAGCTAGTGTCGAGATGACATCACCCCCTTCGCAAGATGGCCTTCAGAGCCAGGCAGACGATTGGTTACGCGATATCGTCCGTCGGTGCGCTCGAGCATACTGCCATTTGAGTGTTTATGCTTGCGCCGAGGCCATCAGAGAGATTGATACTTTACCTGTTGAGGTTCAGGTCTCGCCGTGGGCGTTGGAAGTAACTGCTAGGGCCTACTATGAGATGGCAAATTACACTGTGGTACGTACCCACCAGGCATATCGGTGAGAGGCTGACTTCCAGGCCCGCCGAGTGTTTGAGCGCCTACTAGAAACAGAGCCTTACCGACTCGAATCTCTCGAACATTATTCGACCCTCTTATGGCATTTATCTGACGCCCCATCCCTTTCCGCCCTCTCTCAATCGTTAATGTCAATTTCACGCGAATCGACTCAAGCTTGGATCTCTACCGGCAATCTATTCTCTCTCCAGCGGGACCATGATCAAGCCATGAGATGTTTCAAACGGGCTACTCAAATTGATCCGGGATGTGTCTATGCGTGGACGTTATGCGGATATGAGGCTATCGAGATGGAAGAGTATGAGAGAGCTATCGCGTTTTATCGGACTGCTATTAGGACAGATGGAAGGCATTATAATGCTTGGTATGTCCCTCTTTTCCTCTTGGATCTTCTGTCGTGAATGGTGGCTGATGGAAGGTACGGGATGGGAGTTGTTTATGCGAAAACTGGAAAACTTCGTCATGCAGAACATCATTATCGTCGAGCAGCGGACATAAACCCCTCAAACGCAGTATTGTTGAGTTCAATCGGATCTGTAAGTCTTTCTCCACAAATCTCATCAATTTCATCATGAGAGGAAGAGACTGATAATCAGGTTCTCGAGCAGCTGGACCAAGAAAATGACGGAGATTCCGAAGGTCAAGCGCTGAAATATTACGAATTAGCATGTAAATATGCTCCTGATTCACCAATGATTCAATTTAGGCGAATCAGGTATTTGGTCTCGTTGGACAGGATTGATGTGAGTCCCATTTCTCTCCTCTTTTCGTCTCGTCATTTGAAGAGTTCGGGGAGAGACAGAAGAGAAAAAGGGAAGGAGCTGATAAGACAGGAAGCGATATCTGCCCTCGAACCACTCTCTAAACAAGCACCAGACGAAGCCAACATTTTCTTCCTACTCGGTAAATGTTATTTGAAATCAGGAGAGAATGTCAAGGCGACAATAGCTTTCACTAGTGCTAGGGAATTACAACCTAAGTTGGAAGGCCCTATTAAAGCTGCTATGGAGAATGATGGAGAGGAAGGTGATGAGGAGGAAGAAGAGTAGTTGTATATATTTTAATGATAATGACATTTCTTTGTGGTTCTTTATTCAATACATCGACTTGATACAAATACATATTTACAACCTCAATCGTCCACTTGAATACATCGTCAATGATACAGATCAACATGATGTGATACTACGCGCGATGGACGCTACAACCAGGGCCGACTACTCCTGTAGATCTATGCAGGTATCACATATACCCCTGTCCGACAAAGTCCGATAATCTAAACTTGTTCCCGGGAGTCTTCCAATACTACCCGTCAACTCTCTTGTATGTTATAGAAAAGAGATTGGACTGACCTTGCCCATCACTGGATTCCCCCTGACGTCCATCGTGTGCTGATTCCGTGTTTCTGTATTACTGTTGTGTGGTAAGAGGTCGTAGGTTGCTATTGTCCTTCTTGAGAACTGTTCGAGGAGGCTTTGAGTTGAGAGGCCCAGGGATTCTGGCATAAGTGTGGCTCTCCAGTGAGAATGAGAGGGCTGGACAGCGGGAAGAGAGTTGTGGGAACGGCTGGGACTGAAATGTTGGCAGGATGATAAGAGAGACGTACTGAGTATAGCCCTATTCACTTGCTCCGCTAATGCAATCCTCCTTTCCTGTTGCAAGAATCCTCCAACTGGACTATTATCCGGATCGGTATAAGCAAACAAAGCCCCCGCTTCTGTAATCTCCCTAACGTACACTGCCCTTATACTAGGTTCAAGTAAAGCAGCTTCAGCATGTAACCCCGAAGCAGCCGTTAGGGCATGTTGTAATCCCCCAGTCGATTGACTCATTGACATTGACATCGACATTGACATTGACATGGAGGTGGACATTGAGGAAGATGGAGAGACTGGTTGAGGGAGGGATCTGAATGACTCGATGAATTGTTGGATGTGGAGATTTAAAATGATTAGAGATGGGGATGTGGAGTTGGGGAATGAGGGCTTGGAGTTCGGTAGGGCGGTTGGTGGGTCCAATATACGTGATGGAGTTAGGGCCGTCGAGTTCTCAGAGTGGCCGTTGCCGTTACTAGCTCCATTCCCATTCCCATTCCCATTCCCATTCCCATTCCCATTCCCATTACCGTTCGTGCTTCCATTACCGTTGATCCTGCCATTCGTTGCGCTTGGCCGAGTTGACTCTCCATTATCAGAGGAAGGGTCCAGAACAGCCGGATAATGAGCTTCAAGCTCATTTATAGCCCTCCCAATCGCCCCATTAAGGATATGATTAATGATACCTTATATCAGTCCCTCCCATACACACATGAACCGCGAGGGAGAAGGAGCTTACTACGACGTTTCTCTATTCCTGAAAGTGTATTTGCATCCAAGCTGCTTCCGGACTCATCTCCCATCTCGACATCCATCCCGTCTTGATCGGAGTGTGGGCGGGCATCTGAGAGTGATTTGGCGGTTTCGAGGTATGCGTGTGTTGTCAGGTAGTCTACTACTACGTCGTGCTGTTCATCAGCGACGGTAATATGGCCAAGAGAAGGAGCGGGGGACTGACTAGACTTGAAGGAGCCCTAGAACTGGTAGGCTTTCGGATAGCTCGGGGCGTAGTATCTGTTGAAGTTGATGCGCAGTCCATGATGCACTGCTTAGTTCTTAGAATAGAGCCTATATCGTTGAGAGCGAATAGATGTTGATTGGTAGTAACAGATCAATAGATGGGTGTATGTGTGTAAGTGATAGATTAGAGTGACTGTGACGATCCCGGCCAAGACCGGGTATCTCACACTACGGAATGGCGTTATCTCCGGCTATCTCTCTTTCTTGTCTACATATTGCACTATTGCATTATATGGGATGCATATCTACTGAACGGCTTCATAGATGTAGTCGTCTAGAACCACCTTCAATTCTTTAGCTAGAGTCTTTACTGTTTCGTAATCTACTTCGCATCTTAGCATTATATTGTCTAAGCGGTCTACGGGTGAGACCCGCTTTAGGAGACCTTTGCCTTCAAGTTCAGGTATCTGACCATCAGCGACCTCCTAGCTAGACAATTTTTATCGCCCTCAAACGGAGTGTGGGAAAGGGAAAGAGGGGAAGAGGGAAACGTACCAAAGACCAGAGCTTGACTGACATGGTCAAATGCTCAACCTCTTCATCCCAAATATCATCTTTAATATTATCCCCTTTTGTCTTTTTCTCAGCTTTAGCAGCTTGTTCCGCAATAGTCAAATACTCTCCCTGTTCCCCTTCCGAACTGGAATCATAATCATCGTCAGGAGTAGCAAGGAGGTGAGCGGGCCTTGGGCCATTCTCGGCATAAAGAGCTGCGAAAATCGCTAATAGTCGATCTATAGGGAATGGTTTGGGTCCTTGTAATCTCTGCGGTACCTTCCATCAGCTCCAGATATGTACAATGGGGGCCATACCTTTCCTATACGGACTCTACCGTATCCCGCCCTTCTTGTTCCACCACCTTTCTTTAATCGCCTATCTGGACCTGTTGCTCGTCCGAATAACCTCATATCTGATTTCGCAGGATTATAACTCGCACAATAACCCGCTACCAGCAGAAACTTGCCCACAAGCGGGACTTCCATCCCTGGGGCTTTTGGTACGCCCTTTCGTGCTATCATAGCTTCTCCAAATTCCCTCTTTCCGATCTGCCTCGTCAAGACACTTTCAATAGCAGCGGTGAGGGGTAGACTGAGTTGATGCTTGAGATCCGTCAATAGTTTTACCGTTATCACCAATGGCGGAGGGGTAGGGTCGGGATAAGGACGATTCAAGAGGTGTTGTTCTGAATGCGGAGGTAGCGTTGCCGTGTAGATAGGCCAGAGGGTTTGGGATATATATTCGATTTCAGAAGGGATTGATGTAAGTGGTAAGAGTGTCGAGAGGATCAGGTCGAGAAACCGGGGGTAGAGTGGATGAGCGGCAGGCGAAGATGATGAGGGAGATGTGAGTGTCTTGACGATTTCTGATCATCAGGTCAGAGCGAGTGGTGGTTGCTTACCTTCACGAGAAGCGGATGGGAGGTAGAGGTGGATTGGTTCTAAAGAATCTCCCCGCATTGGACGGAGTTCGTCCCATGGTATACTCGATACCAAGACCACAGAGAGAGGGATCCCAGCCTATTTATCAGTCTCTTTATCTGAATAGTGGAATGAAGGCTTACCAATTCCGCAAGACGAGTCATGACTGCCCAACCAGAACCCATAATCCGTGGTAATCGCTCCGCCTTGGTGATCACGATAGACACCGCTCCCTCTTTCTCCTTCTCCTTCCCTTTCCCTTTACCCTTACCCTTCCCATTCATCTCACCCTCATTACGGTGTAATCTTAACCGACGAATGAAAGTATCTAAACTATCCACCAATCCTCCATCCCTACCATCCAATCTCGAAATAATAGCCGACCAAAGTAATTTAGGAGTATAACATTCAATTCCATCTACTTTTGCTGATACTTCCGGTAAAGCGAGTGACGTAGTAGGTGAATGAGGATGATGGATGTATATGAATGGAGGAGGGGATGGGGTCGATAAGAGGAGGGATAGGGTATTCATCCTGACTATAGTAATGTATGGTTTATCAATAGTGACTTTGAGTTCGCGTCTATAGCTCGTGCCTGGATGCGTAGGTTGACTTTCTTGCCCGTTTACTCGACACTGCACTCTTTACTACATTTATCACAACACTCTAGTCACTGCTCCGTTACATCGTCTTGCCCTGCTATTGCGATAATATACGCACCGAGGACTTAATCTACACGAACCCGTCAAATAAAGAAACTACAAATGGTCGATTACAAAGGTCCTCCTCCTCCTAAAGGGACATGGCGTCGCGCATTCTGGGAACGCAAGTGAGTCCTCTGCTTTCATGATCGAGGAGGATATATCCTGGTCATCGAAACTTCTGTTTGAGTCCAAAGGAGTATTACAAGGAGCGCCAGCTGTATCCCTGGTGAACAGACGATTGCTTCGAGTAAATATACCAGGAACGTGCACTGATAGTCCAGGATTCGATTCGAAACAGGATTCGGATTGGCTTTGATTGATCGTACAGAGAAATATGTCATTCGTACGTTTCTCCCTCCTCCTCTCCCTCCCATCACTCCATCCTATTCCTTCATATATCCCTCCCATTCCCTACGGTCTAGTTCGAAAGACGCTAACAAACCAGTGGGAGTCTGCCTCTTGGCAACCCTAATATTCTGGTGGTCAGTATACAATTACCTCCCATCTCACATTGCATACTTGGCAAGACGATTATCATACTACATCCACGGAGATGAGAATGCCGCCATCTTCGGGCCTGTATTAGCTAGTTGGTGGGGGGTTGTTAAGCGGGAATTGGGATTGGTGGGGAGGTTGTATAAAGGTGTTTGGGATAGTCGATTTGGGTGGGAGAATACTATTGAGAATGGAAATGTGAAGGTGGATCTTTGACCGGGCTGGCCGTAGAAGATGGACTGCTTGATGCTGGAGATGGTGGTGTGATTACTAGATGCATAATATGTAAGACCTCCTGCGAATCGTCTGTTCGTTGCGGTACCAATCAATCCATATACAGTACATATACTGCTAATCACTAATAATAATCACATCCTACGATAGTCCCGCCTAAAGAGTCCCTGCGCGTACGCTCACAACCTAGATTGTTCACCTGCACCGCCTTCACCAATCAACCTGTGTACCCAAGCAGTAATAGTGTTTGCCAAGTTAGTAGGAGCGGGTTCCAACTCGTTGTGGACTTCATGGTACAATCCCTATTATTAGCATTTCCTCTTTGCTGTAAGGCGGCCTGGCTCGCCTAACGGCGAATAGCAAGGACTCACATCAAACATCTCTACCTGCTTGTCTTTCGCAGCTGCATTCTCCCCAAACCTCTTTGCAGCAACAGGATCACAGATCGGATCGGCAGCCCCGTGCCAGACTAATAGTGGGAGTTGCTCGGGCCAAGCATCCCAAGCGGCCTGACTATCGAGTGAGATACCTCCGTTTAACATATCAGCCAGACCTCGAAGGGTACCGACGTTTTCGCAGAGCGGATCGCCAACTGCTCGATCGTTTGATTCTTGGTTGTGAGAGAGGTGCTAATTGTTAGCCATTTCATCAAAGGGGGACATACGTTGGGGTCTAGCTGGGCTGGTCTGAGTTGGTTGCCCATGCCAAGGCTGGCGAGTACGGATCCTGCTTTAAGCTGTGTTGTTAGCTCTCAGTCAAGTGAGTGGAGAGAAGAGACGTACCTCGATGGCAGAGGCGGGGGTAGTTTGCCTGATCAAAGGTCCACCTGCAATCACTCCAGATAGTAATCCGAGAGTCTCCTTTGACGGCGGGGCAGTGGGTCGAGTAGCGAAAGCAAGTACCTCTCCCCCTCCCTATATATCAGCCATCGCATCGTAATACCCCTTGTCCACAAGGGACAGATGGGGGGGACATACCATACTGAATCCAGAAAGGAAGACCTTCTTGCCCTTGGCTTTTGCAACCTCACTTTCCCTCTTTACAAACCATTCGATGTCAGGTAAAGCTTTCGCCCAACCCCCTGTAACCCTTTTCGCATTCTTCTCCAACTTCACTTTCTTACCTTCCTTCTTCCATTGAACCACTTGGGGGGAATCGGCAGTAAGCGGTTCATGGGAAGTTTTTCCGTGACCCCTTTGATCGAAGGCTGTAATGTGAAGCGAAGAGGGTGGGGCGGCTAGGAGTCGGAAGAAATGGTGGTATCTGTTGACGTGTTCACTGAAACCTGGTTATGAGCCGGTGACATAACGACTGCAGAGGTACATACCGTGTACGAAGACGATATGGGCTTTGGGCTCCTCCTTTGCTGGGAACCACTGATTGTCAATATTGAACAAAGATGGATAGGGTCGAGCAGACTTACCTTGGTAGTGAAGAATGGGATATTCTCGGGGCCGATGACGTACTCTTCCACTGCGGTGACTTCCTCAGTACTTCCTGATGGGTATGGTGGGTATGACATATCTATAGTGTCGTATAAAGTAAGCGGTAGTAAAGGTAGATAGAATGAATGAATAGAGACAGCACTCGCGGTCTATATATTGAATTCGGTCATCCGGGATCTATTATACCCGGAATTTGAACACATACTCCCTCGCCAAAAAGAGATCTCACTAGAACAGAAACGGGACACTCACCTGCCGGTGTGAATGTGGACAAAAAGGTCGATACCCAACCGGCACTCTTTACGCTCCAACAACCGTCCTATCCTCTTGAAGAATCAATGCCAAATCAACCAGAATGATCCGTTGCCGGCCTATCTGTCAACCACAAAGGGTTGAAAATATTAACTTGATCACCGAGCGTATAACCAAACAACCAAACCGTGAGGAAAGGGTGGGGCTCGAACACTGATGCTAGAGGAGACTTTGCTGCACAAAGGGAGCGCTGAAGAGTGGAATTCCGTGATGATAAATGAGCATCTTCCCGGTAAGCCATTACAGCATAACTTGATTTTGGGGAAATTGGGTTTATATAGGGAGAATGCATGCAGTGCGGGTGAGGTGGAGGGTGGAGGGATGTGACAACAATGCATGTTACGTCTCAACCTGTCGTATACGTTCATCCATCTTATACACGCACACAGAGGCAGCTACTGCATACATCATACATATTCGACTCATACGTCCAAGATGAACTCCCTCAACGCCCTAGGGAACAGACAGATCTCAAGTCTTCAAGCAGACTTGGCAAAGATGGAGAATGGTGAAAGTGGTCCAAGCGTACACGGTTAGTCCCATTTCAAGCGAGGCGTAAGCCGAGCTTGTAGGCTACATGGGATCATTTCTAATGCTAGGTGGTATCACGACTACATTAGGAGCTTTATCAAGGCTGATAGATGATTACGATTCAATGGCCAAGAAGGAGATGGTAACTGCTGCCAGGGAGAAGGCTAATACGTGAGTTGGCGTGATATTTCGAGGCAGTAGAGCAGCTTTGAGCGCATGAGAGCTCAGGCGGTCTATGTCTCAGACTTGGATACACTACATGTAATATCAGCTGACAGGTAGACGTGTTGCACGTTTAAAGACTGAACACCGCGACCTGAAAGCACGCTTCGACCGAGCAAAAGCAGAATCTCAAATAAAGGTAATCCTCATTCTTCATCTATCCTACAAGGCTGAAAGACAGAACCGCTCCGACCTACTAGGCTCAGCATCATCCTCAACACTCCAACAACGTAAACCCTCAACTCTCTCCGAATCACCATTCGCCCCATCCCAGTCATCACTCTATCAACCAAATGCCCCCCGTGACGATTTCGCATTAAGAGAACATACTTTCTTACAGGAAAGTGAGAATAATATCGATAACTATATAGCTCAAGGACGGGCTGTACTTGAGAATCTGGTGGAGCAGAGGGGGATGTTGAAGGGTACAAAGAGGAAATTGTTGGATGCTGCTAATACATTGGGAATGAGTCGGGAGACTATTGGTTGGGTTGAGAGGAGGACGTGAGTCATTTGAGGCCATTAGGCCGTTCATCACCAAATCGCTAGATTGGCTCTTTCACAGTCTATGGTTTCGGTCAAGAGGGATGGCGCTGATAAATAGGACACAGGACGTGTGGATCTTCTTTGGAGGTGCTTCATTTACATTATTCAGTTTCTGGGTAATATGGCATTACCTTGGATAGACGAGTCGAGTAGATGGATCAGCTCCAGACAGCACGGCGGGGCTGTATAATGTAAGAAATTCTAATATAAGACGAGCTGGACAGGGAAGCACTGCATTCTCGAGATCATAGACGGCCGGTTGGTCCAGCCATAATAGTGCGTATGCATAATCGCGTATTCACTCAACGATACTCATTCCTGAATTCATGTATCTTCCCTGGTATTCGCTTCGCTGACTTCCCCCTAAACTGACCGACTCCATCACACGGCAGGTTTTCAACCAGCTTTCTTGAGTTTATTCGTCTACTCGTCATTTCATTCTCATCCGATCAACTGATGCAAGCAACTCACAATCGAAGCAAGATGGACTTTAACACCAGTACACCCACGTCCTACCAATCTCCCGTCCTCCTTGATCTTACTCCAGAACTGGGGAAAAGTGTCTTGGAGATGCTCAATAATGAGGTCGAGATATATCGCTTCTTCGGCAGTAGTCCGGGATTTTCGGACTCGTTTCTACTATCAGCGTCAATGGAGTGATGACTTTACCTCTGAGCTATCCTTCTTTGGCTTATTGGAGGTCTTGGCTTTTTGGGAGGGCTGACGAGAGGTTTGGAATCGGATTCCATGGAGGAGATTGTAGGTTTCTGTTCCATACCGGAATGGGAAGAGGATGGACTATCGATTGATCGTTTGGCCATTGTGAATATTACGAGTGAGGCAGCTAATGAACAAGACAATCTAGAGAGCTGGGACATCATCAATTTTAGGTAGACTCAACGTCGACTGCCTCTTGCCCGATCTGGAACCAAAGGGGTGTATCATATTGTGTGCATTCTCTAATTAAACAGTCTTGCTTCCTTGACCTTGCTCCTCGTTTCTGCAGTTCCTACCCCACTCAAGCCGGAGACTTAGCCGGACGATTTCTTGAGTTTGTTCATCTATCGTCAGCCAATCACATTCTCTTTCTGACTAGAGATTTCGGGGGAAGATTTACGAGAAACGAGGGGAAGGCTTACAACAGCAGTAACATGAGCAGCGATTCCCTGACATCCCCTATATCCCAATCTCCCATCTTCTTTTACCGCATCCCACATCCTAGCTTTCACGACCTTGGACATGATCTCAAGGAAGATCTCGTCTTCCACGGGGGTCCATTTTCGAGGTGCCTCCCTCTGACAATCATTTTAGACTGAGTTTCCTCACTGGCGAGAGAGCAACTCACCGGGCCTGCCTTAGGTGATATCTTAGACTTCTTCATTTGGACCTTCTTTTTGGGTGATTTGATATCTTCGAGATCAGGTTCATTTTCGTCATCTGAGATGTCGGGCTTCAGTTCATATTCGCTCGAGTTGCCAGAATCGGAGGGTGTCGAGCGTTCAACCATTGTATGATGGTATCACTAATTGAATCGGCTTAGCAAGAGTGAGAACGATTGATCTCGAGATACGAGTTGGAAGACAGAGCCGAAAGCGGATGGAATACCTTGACAACCTGTTGTGTAGGACACGCACGGACGCGGACCTTAGGTGGCTGAGATATATTGACGTGTGTATCCCGGATAGTCATACCCGTCCAGGCTGGCTGACGACACGTACCCAATCGCCCTCCCTCTTCCCATCGTCTCAACACCTACTAAAGATGCCACCTAAACGACCATCAGACTCTCCCCCGACAACGTCTAACAAACCTAAGCCCAACTCAAACCCTACCTCGCCAAGCACCTCCTCACCAAAGAAGACCCGGTCAAACTCTGAAGAACAGGAGTTCTTGGAAGCTATCGACAAGATTGTTAAACTGAATCTTTAGGCTGAATTGAAGGGCGACGATGAAGTTGGAAAGAGGGGTGCTAATGGGGTCAGATCACATTGGGATGCTATGGTAAGTCTTCTCCCCTTCCTCCTTCCTTCCTCTTATCGCCATCCTTTCAGGGGTGAGTGCATGCTGATGATTAGTATAGGAAGATGAAGAAGGGGTGAATGTGTAGCTAGGGATGGTGAAATAAACTTGGACTTGAAGATTAGCCTCACTGCCGTATCGAGTCTTTCGCACGTGAATCCGTCTTGATAGTCCTGTAGAAATTCATCAAAGTCGTAAAAAAAGTCGTTACCAAGTCGCACCATCTCCACTTCGCCCTTCTCCTAGTTCAGATTGCCTTTCCATATGTGTCTCTGTTTCCGGTGTCATCTCCCTTCAGCCCTAGAAATCATCAAAGACCGATGTACACCCGCCTCGGGTAATCCACTACTTCGATGTCCAGGTGTACGGGTACCAGTACTACTCCCATTCACACTCAACCTCGGTATCGGCATAGATCCCATAGTCCCATTCTGACCTAGCCCACTAACAACAACCTCTTCAGGAGGTGGTGCTCGAGCGGCTTCGCGTAATTCTGACATGGCTCCTCGTGTTGATTGCAAGGCGTGAAAGAGGTTCCAGTCCGCTTCTTCTACTTCATCCTTCTCCTTTTCTTGAGTTTTTGCATCTGTACCGTCTCGAGGCGTCGCTGTCGTCATTTCCACATCACCCAAATCGGCGGCTTTTCGTTTCTCGACCTCTGGATCTGTTGGTGGTAGTGATCTCCAGATATTATTCGTCCGTGGGTTCGAAGGGGGATGAAGTGCTGAGAGTGTCGAAAAGGTTTCAGAGAGTAGGAAAGCTGCGTTTTTCTGATGAAATCAGCTTGTCCCTAGTGTCCTTTCCTTCCTCCATTTCTCCTCCTCCTCTCCTCTTCCGAGCATAGAATTGTGTCACAGAAAAGAGAGAAAGCGATGAGGGAAAGAAGGAAAAGACATACCGTCCTATTAGCCATAATATCATATAAAGTCGGCGTAGGATAGATCCTCTCATTCAAAATCCAATAAACAGCATCAACTTTATCCCTTTTCCCACCCGCCTCGACTGTTCTTCGGTGAATGATAAACATCCTAGGTGGAGCTGAATGGGCTATTATATATTCGAATCCGGAATTGAAAGCTCCTAATTCCCTGTTTATTAGCTCTTCTCTCCTCCTCCTTCCCCTTCTCCCTTGCTTTTCGTCGCTCTTCCGTCTCTTGATGTTACATTGAGAATCAGACTTACAATTTCTCATCGGCGTGTCCGTATGTTGGCTGCTCAATACGCCTTTGAACCCTCAGGACGTTGTTATTCGATTTGGGATCCCAGAAAGGTGAATACGCAAAGTAATCCATACTACCATCAGTACCATCTTCCCGAATCAGTAGTTTGGGCATACGCAAGGTCGGGAGTAGCCAATGATCGAGCTGGATTAGCCTACACATCAGATCGTCATTCAATATCCTGATTGCGACGGAGGGGGTTGAACTGACTGCGACCGCTTCTGGAAATGACCTAATCATCAGCTAATTACCATGCAGGAGTCTGTGAAGCTGACCAGTGGATATGTGAGAGATCTGGCTCTATCTCTTCGAGTTGATCTGTCATGTTGCGCCAGGTAGGAAGACGAGATGGAGGGTGTCAGGTGTACAAGGAATATAAACAGTAGACTGTGCAAGCTGGATCACCTCCACTTGACTTTCGGCCGCGTTAAGGCGGCTTTACTAATCTTGAAACGGATATTCAAATGGACTGGGACGACTGGGTTTGCAATAGGTAGACAGGCAGAGCACTGCAGGACTCTCAGAAAAACGCGGTGGTTGACGGTAAGGAGCGATTGAGATGACAAAGCGCAAGTCCCCACCATCGAAATCCAATCTCCAGCACAGGCGTCTACACGCAACCACCACCATCAACAACCAAGAAACCAAGATCGAGGCAGAAGTACATCGGACTACGAGATCCTAAAGCCATGCTACATCCCATCGATCCACATCCAGAAGACCACTACTTTAGCTTCTTCTTGACTCGGAGCTGAGAAGAGTGACCACACTTTCGCTTTCGCTGTTTTGTCAGCACATGTCACAATACGGTGTGAGGTGACGTTGTGACCGTCTGGATGAGACTTACGCAGTTGGTAGCCCTGGGGGGGAGTCGGGCGTAACATTTTCGGCAAATCTGCTTGTCACACTATTTGTCAGCTTACTCCATGACCGATGAATTGTAGACATACGTTGTACTTGGAAGCAAGGACCTTGAGCGAGGGCTCGATGATACCTCCTCGGAGTCGGAGAACGAGGTGGAGAGTGGATTCCTTCTGGATGTCTGATTGTTAGTGAAGCCCTAGTTTCGATCCATGTCTCGTGTCCATCCATCCATCGTCCATGGTTTTGCGATCCTGTGTGCATCTCCTCCCGTCCTGTAGCGTGTATCCACCGTGCTCGCTATCCCCATACGCTCCCATCGCGGATGCCCCCTCTCAACTCTCGAGCATTACGAAACTTGACCTACTGTAATCAGAAAGGGTCCTTCCGTCCTCGAGCTGCTTTCCGGCGAAGATCAATCGCTGCTGGTCTGGGGGAATACCCTCCTTGTCCTGGATCTTGGACTTGACGTTGTCGATGGTGTCGGAGGACTCGACCTCAAGGGTGATGGTCTTGCCCGTAAGGCTATTGGTTAGTTAATTGTTCTTTATCTCCTTATTCCTCCTCCTCTGTCCTTCTTTCTTTCGCCTGCTCGAACTGGTAGTTGACTTACGTCTTGACGAAAATCTGCATCTGTGATACGTTAGTATATAAGACAACAGATAGATAAGATGGACCTACCTTGCCTGGTCTTCGACTGGTTGATGTACAGAGAACCTAGGCGAGAGAGAGAAGGGAATGAGAGGCTGGTTGAGGAGAAACTCCGTGAAATTCCGATGTATATATGTAATGTGGCACTTTGACCTGTATTTCCCTCGTGGCTATTTACCCTGATTGATTGTTTGCTCTTAAATGAAATACTCTTTTCACGACTTTGTCCCATCTACGAGTACCTCCACTCTACACGTCCACTCGGGTAACATATTAAGATGATACCTGATAATGGTGGGGTAGGACATCAACAATCTATCGAAGAAGATATACCAATCGATCCAGCATTATATGCTATTGAACAGATAGTCAATGATGCTCGCAAGAATAAAGAAAGGTTGGTCAGGGAGGAAGAAACGAGGAGAGCGGTAGCACATATACCTATCCCCGTAGCAGAGGAAGAGGAGGAGCATGTGATGAATGATGGTGGAGAGGATACAGGGATGGGGATGCTGGATGATGAGTTTGATCCTGCCCTCAGGGAGATCGTCAATAGCCTGACGAATGCTCAGCAGGTATGTGAATATATTGTAAGCCGGTCAACAGCTGATAATAGTCGACCAATTTGATGGGCACCAACCTCACTCCTGCTCAAGCACAAGCAGCTATCGATGCTCATTTAAATGATGAACATGATCATGGCATGAGCCTCAAGTCATTTGCAGATCTAGAACGCGGTGGTTATGGTATGTCCCCTTTCCACAATCTGAATGAATGGACTGACGAGCAGGGATGATTGGCGATCAGTACCAAGGCGGAGTAAATACCTACTTTCTCCCGGAGGCAGGACCAAGTGGAACATCCCACGATGATCCAAAGGACGAACCACTCCCTCAAGTCCAGCACCTCCGCCGCGGTCGACCAAAAGGATCAAAGAATAAACCAAGACCTGATAGACCTGCTCCTCCACCTCCTTCACCTCCCAAACCAAAAAGAAAGAGGGGAAGACCACCAAAGAAACGTACACCAGAAGAAGAAGCTGAGTTGGAACGTCGTAAAGCGGAGAGAGCTCAGGGGATAAAACGAATGAAGGGTCGTCCACGAAAGTATCCCGGATATTTGGTCAGGGAGATGAGGTTGAAGAAGAATAGGTCGGAGTACAGAGAATTACTGAATCGGTATGATGATGATCATGATGAAAGACATCATCAAGATGGGGAGGTGGATGTGGATATGGATACCCTCGATCAGAGGGAAGGCGAGGGAGATGGAGGTGGATTCTGGTCAGAGAATATGGAGAGGTCAATCCTTGCTGCTGTAGAAGGCTTGGAAGGGGAAGGTAGTGGAGATGGACATGGGGAAGAAGGGATGGGACATGAGGATGTACCTAGCTCAAGAGCGTTCGAGGGAGAAGGAGATATGGAGATGAGGCGGGTTTTCGGGTTGGGGGATGATGAGAACCAGGGGTGAGCCGGTCATGTTGTTAGATTCAAGCATGGGGTTGTAGCGCTGTATGAGTTGTATAGTTGTATAACCACATATGACCGCTGCTCTGTATCATACACTTTGTCTATGTATGCTTCATCGCGGCATATGACGAACAGCGTTTTTCTTGAAAAGTCTATTTCTAGTTCATCGCGGCATATAACGAACAGCGTTTTTCTTGAAAAGTCTATGTATACTTCATCGCGGCATATAACGAACAGCGTTCCTCTTGAAGAGTCGATATAGGTAAAGAAAGGCAGGAGTGCAGCATGTGAGGAATATGGTAGTGAACTGCTATGCATCGTATCTCTTCTTCATTCTATCCTCCCTATGCTACATGCTATGTGAATCCCAACCGGTCTATCTTTCCAATCGCACCTAGTACACCTAGTACACCTAATGATCTAGGTGTTTGAGGCAGTACAACAACCACCAGTCATAGAAGCGATTTGGTCCGCAGAGTAGAAAGCGGCGCAAGAGTATAAAGCCTGACCACATGCTTGGGAAGTACCAGCAGCAGCATCACCAATGTCTACATCGTCAGGCTCAACTCATGTCAATAACGGGAAGGGACTCACTGCACATGCCCTGAGCATCGATAATGGCAGAGTTACAGAACACCATGTTACAAGCGCACTTCTCGTCCAGTTCGGGAACGGTTGCTCCGATAGCCTTCAAAGCGAACACAGCACCGTTGGTGAGTCCGGTGACGGTACCCTGAGTAAGGTCCTGGACAATGTTGGTAACGGGGTTGGACTGGGTAGTAAGGAGGTTGTTGACTTCCTGTAGGACGCTTGATATCAGCCATGTCTGCGAGAGAGGGACATACTTTTTCGAGGTAGCTCCGACATTATCACCCTGGAAATTTAGGAATCCACCAAGAGCCTGTAGAGTAGGGCAGGAGAGGTTCTCGGTATATTCACCTTGGGTCTTTGGGCATGCAGCTCGGACGGGTGCCCGTTCCTTCAAAGGCGACGGGGCGGCGGAGACTGGTCGTTAGTGTTGATCAGAGGTAGTGGGAGGGGACATACCACCAGCGACGGCAAGGGTGGAAATGAGGATGGTCTTTAGTGCGAACATTTTGTCTTGATTGAGTGGTATAGAAAGTGGTTAGAATTATAGTTTTCTAATAAGATGAAGACTGGGAATCGGACGACAGCTCTGGTTTGCATATCTTTCAAAGCTGGCTGATGCTCGGCTCGATATTCTTCTCATCCCTAACTACAACGTACCGAGTACCGATACGCTGTGAAGCTTCCCACGCACGGCGTGAGATATTGGCCCTTTGAGCAGGAAACCGATCGAATGAATGTGTCACGTCAACGATCGACGCTAATACGCCCATTTTAGCGTCGGCGAGATGGTATCCTGATTTGGACATGACGATTCCCAGCTCCTTTGGATTCGATTCCCAAAGGTAAAGATGGAATACGTGACCAGGAGTTCGGTTTGACTAGTTTTAACGGAACGGAGTTGCTGACGTTCGAAAATATCGAGGTTCAGGGTTTGACGAATCTCGATCATTCACTAGTGTTCTTTACCCTTGTGAGCTACCCCATATTCTAATTCCAACAACGGCATATGAGGCATAGCCTCGCAGTCGAGTCATGTAGGGTTATGGAATGTGTGACATCAGCAATGATTAGAGACGAGAATGGTGAACGGCATTCCGTTCCAACGGAGCTAGTACACTTTGATCACTTCTTATCCCGCGTGATGGATTGTCCAGGAGGGGCGTTACCCGCTTTTCGTCCGCTCACTTTTTGAGTATCTGTCGCCTTGGACTGATACGATGGTGTATGCGCGACGATATCGCAATAGAGAGATTCCAATGTATCGTCTTGTATTGTGAACCTTGTCGTCTCCTTTTCGACTTTGTTGAATAAGGGAGGGGCACGTGACTCAATTTCGGACCGGATCTTACCCGGATGATCCATTACCTAGTCCGTGACAAGTGGGGGTGTGATGTCCAACACCCATCCAACATTATACTGAAAGAATGACCCTCCTACGTACGAAGGCCAGGGCAACTTCCTTGTCGAGATCGTGTCGATATGCGCGGGGAATATCAAATATTCAAAAACCCCAAGCATACCTTCGTCCCCTCGTCAATTCGGAGGGAGCAGAGGAATTCGAAGGAGTCATGTGTTTAGTGATGGATAGGAAAGAGGCTAAAAATGCATTGAGTGTGCAAATGGTCGGAGTGAGTCATTAGATCACTTTGTGAGCTGGGGGCGCTAATGGTAGGAAATGAGGGAAGCTATAGCGAAATTACAATCTACAAATTCGTACGTTCAGCTTCAACGGCTAAGCAGCCTAGGAAGACATACTGATAACAGCGCCCGACTACTACTACTCCACACCCCTCACACGGGAGTATTCTGCGCAGGAGCCGACCTTCGCGAACGCAGAACAATGTCCCAAACCCAAGTATCTGATTTCCTAGATTCCTTACGAGGTTTGATATCCGAATTGGAAAGTGTGAAAGTACCTAGTATAGGGGTCGTTGATGGGTATGCTCTAGGCGGGGGGATGGAAATTGCTCTAGGATGTGATTTACGTGTAGGAGGTACGTTCTGCTATCCTTCTCTGCTTATGTTCTCGAGAAGTCCAGGAGGGATGAACTACGAAGAACAAGAAGATAGCTGACAAATAGGCCAGAATACAATCATGTCATTACCAGAAGCTAAACTGGGTATAATCCCAGGAGCAGGGGGTACACAGCGTCTCACCCGTTTGGTAGGGATGGCGAGGGCTAAAGAATTGATATATACGGGGAAAAGGTTGAATGGGGAAGAAGCTGAACGTATTGGTATGTCCCCTTTCGTATCTAACACACGCCAGATATTGGGAGAAGGAGAAGGCTGATAGTAGGTCTTGTGAACGTATACGCAAAAGCTCCTGAAACAGCTTGGGAAGCTGCATTAATACTGTCAAGACAAATCCTTACTTCTGGTATGCCCCTTGACCCATGTCGAATGAAATGCTGATCGCCAGCCCCGTTAGCTTTGAGGGCAGCAAAAGAAGCTATCGAAGGAGCTACTACTACCCCTCTTGAGCAGGGATTGGATTTAGAAAGGAAAGTATATGATTCGTTGTTAGGTAGTTCGGATAGGTTAGAGGGATTAGCTGCTTTTGCAGAGAAACGTAAACCTAGGTTCCAGGGCAAGTAACGATTATGTTTGTAATGATCATGTGAGATATAATAGCGGATGGAGTAATGCTGAACTGCATCAATTATGAATTCTATCTATTTTGATGTATTTACAACGCAAGACGCTTTTGCCTATTTTCCCTCTCCCATTCTTCTGCCTCTCTAATCACTTGTTCCCTCATTTCAATCTCTCCACTGGGATATTGCGGTTCAAAAACATATTCAAGACTTGCTATTCCTTTTGCTGCTTTTGGAGTTATTTGTTTTTGGGTGGAAATGATCGGGAGGGATGAGAGTTGGCGGTAAGTCGCTGTTGTTGGTTGGGTGTGTAGTGGGATGTGGGGCATTTGAGTATGCGGCTGTATGTCAGTTACGGATTCTAGACGGCAATGACGGGGGATTATGGTATAGATAGGATGGTCTGTGGAATAGGTATGAAAGAATAGGATAAATGTGGGATAGAACAAGAAATGACATACCTCATAAGCAGCCTTGATGGAGCCATGGAACCATCCCCCAGTTCCATACGAATACTTTGCCCGCCGTTCCAAAGCTTCCTGTTCCGTCTCAACCCTAATCTCATCTTTGGTAGTAGTCATGACGATTTCCGATAATGAAGTCAAAGCGGAGGTATCAGCCCCATTGGGTTCATCAACTTCTTTAATCACTTCCATGGAATTATCGTATTCCTGATTCACCCAGTCTTTATATTCCTCCCCTTCCCCTCCACCTGCCTCTCGTTGACGCGATGGCTCGAAGATAGTTGGTTCAGGTTCGAAAGTGACTTCTCGTGATAGACCTGATCGCTGTCTATCCATTGTGGGGGGTTTTAGGCCGGATGGTTTTGGACTTTCTCCACCCGTGATTTCGGTTTTACTAGGTCGATCCGTCCTTTCTTCTGTATTCCATACCCACCCACTCAGGTCTTTACCTTCCAACAACCCCACCCTCTCCTCTCGATATCCTTTTAAAAGTTCATCAATACCCCTAGACTCGCGAGCAGTCTTGTACATCCAATCCTCAGCTGTAACCCCTGCCCCACGTAGTCGAGCACGTTTATTACCATACCCACCATCTGACCATGGATCTATTCCTGCTCCGCCGAAATGTGTTGATGGACCTCCTAATGTGTAGAATGGCGATAATGCGTTGGTTTTGGAAATAGCGATTAATTGTTCCCTCTCCCTATCCCCTCGTATACCTGCGACCCCATGCGTTGCGGCCGCGATTTCTTCTTCTTGGACGGGGGCGTAGGGTGTGAATCCATTCTCGGCGCATTTCGCTAAACATTCATCCTCGTAGTAATCGTCCGTCACCCATTTACCATCTGTCATCAGCGCCCTTCTTCGTTTTGACAATTTGAAGAAGAAAAGACCTACCCTTGATGATCCTCGCACCCATGAGTTTAAACACATTGTGAATAGGAACAATAGTAACCATCCGATGTTTCATATTCCCAGCAACCCTTCCCACTTCAACCAACATCTCCGCCTCTCCAGGTTGACATTGCAATTTCTGAATAACGGGGTATCGACGTAAGAAAGCGAGTGAATCGGAATAACCACATGTACGAGCTACATCTATAGTGAGGGCGTAGAGGATTTCATGGTTGTCTCGTCCTTCTGACGAGAATGTGAAGATCTTGTATTCTCGGCCTATATCTCAATCGTGACTCTCTGGGGAGTATGGGGACTTACCGCCTTTCAAGTGACCTAGGGCATCTATTTTCGTTTCTCCCTTTGGATCATCTGGAATTGGGAGTTCATCGTTTTTAACCACATATTCTACTCCGCGAATCGTCAATGTCTCTCCATCTACCATTAGCACATGTCTCTCGACTAATTCTCCCTTCATTCATTTGATGAATAAAGAGAGAGAATGACCCACCCTTGAGTTTCTCCACAGCAGCCCGGTTTTCTCTCCTAACTACCCGTCCCTTTTTCCTTTCTTTACTATCATCATCCACCTCTCCCCTCTCTTCTTTTGCCAGTCTGACTTTCGCCCATCGTGCACGAGCCGCAGCGGCTGCTGCTCCTTTTACTGAGAATCCACCACGACCTGATCCGACTTTATCAGCTTTGAACGCTTTATCTGCTTCGTCGTCGTCTCCCACAGCTGATTTGCGGCGTTTGGATGGAGTATCTGGGGCTGCTGATTTCCTCGGAGGTGGAGTATCTACTGTCAGGACGAGCTTGTATGTGATATGGTAAGATGGGACTCACCATCCTTCTCCTCGCCCGCACTAGATAAATCATCAACCTCCTCATCATCCTCAATCACAGGTACTTCCTTATAACTAACACTCTTCCTCTCTCTCACACTATACACCTTCTCTTCATCATCCCCTTCAAAAGGTTCATCAGCAGTCTTGGTCCTGGCTCTCAAACTTGGCCTAGCGCGCTTGGAAGGTCCGGCGTCATTCTCTGGTTCGATTGATTCTGCTTTGATCTCATTTCGAGAGGATCTAGATCTGCGACTTGGTTCGGGGATGGATGGAGGGTCGGGGGCTGATCTGCGGGATGTCCGTTTTGACATTGTTGCTTGTGGTTGTGGTTGTGGGTGAGTATTGTGAGATTAACTAGAGCAGGTCGCGTCAATACAGCGGAAGCAAATTTAGTAGGTGGGTTCGTGAACGGCGTCTAGATTTACTATAGCAAGTGCATGTCATGTCATAATGGATCGCAAGCATGGCCTAGCCAAGAGTGCTCCCCTAAGTTGAAGGGACAGGGAAATCGGCCATACAGTCGGGCCTACGCGTGACAACCGTGACTCGACTATCCGCGGTCAAAAGAGCGCGTAGAAGACCAGATGGCTCGAACAGCTGCACTCCCAATATATCAATGTATCGTACTCAGCTGTCAGGACGAGAGATTGTGCACTGAGAGCCTCCCAGAGTGCTTGCATGCATGCCTATATTAGCTGTATGAGGAGCCATACCATTCCGGAATAGTTCCGCGGTCTGAGTGCAAGTGCCTGTCGAGTCTGAGTCAAGCGAGTAACTTACGAGTAACGTGACCGAGGCCGTAACCTCCTACATCATCATCATCATCAATCTCCCTTATATCGTTTCACGTCCGCAGCTCTTTGTTCTAGCAAGAGACCCGGGCAGCATTGAACGATATCTCTACTCAAAATTATACACGACTCGATACGATACGCAGCTGCATCCGATGACGGCTTGAGCTCGGGTTTCACTTTTAATCATACCATTCCCCGACCGTGTCTGGACATAACACGACAACTATATACACATTCATTACTACCACCTCGACATCCCATATCGTGGACTATATACGCTGGATAGTCGCTCAGGGGTCGACCGCCTGAAACAGTAAGTCAGGTGCTCCATCACTCCGTGATATCCTCCTTTATGGTCTGACTTATTACTCCGCTTTCACCCATGCTTCTGTACTATTGTATCGTCCCTGACCTGTAGGTTCACAGTATACTCCAACAGGTCTCATTCTCCCCTCACTTTACCATTCTATCATATCGCGTGTGAACACCAAAATGTCCGAGGTCAGCTTGGACACTCCGGCAATCACCATCAATCTCGACCATGTCGAAGCAAAAGAGAATGCCGATGGTGTTAGGAACGGATCGAATGGAATGGATGGGAACCAGTCGACCGAGCTAGACTCGTATCCAGAAGGGTAAGTCCGCTCTCTCTCTCTCACACTGTGAGTAAAGTAGCTGATGACCAGTCGAACGACCCCGACTCCTGAATCAGAATCAGCGAACTTCCTATCCCGCAACCCAAGCTTCATCGCCTCTACCCCAGCCGAATCATCCGTACCCAACTCGGCACCCTCCTCGACGGGCGCACCACGCGCAACAATCGGTCTAGGACCATTATCAGGTGAAGAACAATTAAAATCAAGTTTAACCTCCAACGACCGTTTATTCCTCTTGATCGTCGCCAAGGAGGTGGAAGCTTTCATGATCAAGGTGAAAAATGGGGAGAATCCAAATATCATCCCCTCTATTCCTGTTGCTACCAATTCGACATCTGCTCTAGCGTCAATGAGTGCTTCGTTCATTGTTGGCTCTCATGTTTCGAGTACATTTCAGAGAATGTTGGTTTATAAATTGGCGGAATGGTATGGGTTAAAGGCGGTTCATGTTCAAGATGTCGCCATGATTATTGGTGTCGTTGGGAACTTTGATACTAGAGGGTAAGTCTGTCCTTCAGTGATAAAGTAGGTGCTGATGGTAGTCTATCATTACGCCTAGCCGACCTTGCGCCTACACAGGATACCGCCCCTCCAAAGATCAAAATTATGCAACGAGCACAAAACAGTGCACCCTCCGCCAACGGTTCTTCACGTCCTGGATCTACCGTTACCGATGATTCACAAACTGGATCGTCCTCAAAAGCAAAGACTTTGGAGGAAAGGGAACAAGCATACGCAAAAGCCAAAGAGAGGATATACGGCAATACCACCAACCCCAATCCTCCTGAATCGTCAATTACACCAGAAGACGCTTCCGCACTCGAACCGCCAGCTCAGATCGTACCCGTACAAGCTCAAATTGGTCGACGCGCAGTACATACCGATGATTTCGAGACGGCGCCCAGGGAGAGGGAAGATCCTTATGCGAATTATTCAATCCCAAATCCGTATGGCTCTTATGGGTATAATCAACAAGCCATGCCTCAATATGGGTACAATCCACACATGAACCAACATATTCCTCAGTATGGTAATCAACCTCGACCTCAACAATATATGGCCGGACCATCTTATATGCCAATGTACGGACATCAACCTCCTCCACCACAGAATCCATATACGGTTCAAGGACAATGGGTTCAAGTGCCACAGAATTATCATCAAATGCCAAATACCCAATGGGTTCCTAATCCCAATATTCAAGGTCAAGGTCATCAGCCAATGCCAATGATTCCCCAAGGGATGCAGTACCCCGCTTATGGATATCCTCAACAACCTCAACCCCACCCACAGCTGCAACAACAACAGAATTACGGATACCTAATCCAACCTGTTCCCATCCGTCCTCCGCCACATCCCCATTCGTCCGCTTCATCCTCGATTTCGTCGAGATCGTATCATTCTTACCACGATGCTTCTAGGCCACATTCGAGGGGAAGTACAACGAGTAATATGAGTGCTACAAGTAGTGTACGATTTGGTAATTTGTACCCTGCCAACCAGGGGGGTGGAACATATCGACAGACGAGAAGGAAACATCATGGTGTCAATGGGATCAATGCTCCCATAGGAGAAGGTTCAGATCGGAGAGAAAGGGATCATAGTCCTGTAAGCTGTTTCCCCCAATGTACCACAGTGATAGCTGACGTTTAGGCCTCCCGCTCAAACGGTTCATCCCATTCATCCCGTCGTCCAGAATCAATCAACCTAATCCCACCATCTCAACACCCCCTCCCCCAACGCCCAGACTGGGCAGCGAATAATATACAATACCATCCCTCACCCAGTCCACAAACCCACACCCAATCCCAATCCCCGGGGCAGAGTCCAACAGATTTCCCACCACTCCGACAAGGTGGAGGGACACATGCTGAACCTATGCAAGTTGAACGTACGAAAATGAGGCCTCTTAATGGAACAGCCTGGAATGGGGTTAAGTTGGGTATCACCTCGCCCATCTCAGATCATGCGGTCATTTCACCTCGGATGTTGATTTCTGCGCCCGTTTCAGCGGTCCCTACCGTTCCGGCACCTAGTACACCTCGAGAAAACGATATCACCATCCCTCCTGTCGAGACTACTCCTCAAGTCCCGATTTCGAATCAAAATACGGTAAAAGAATTAAAACCGAAGTCAACAAATGGCGAATCGAAATCGAAAAGCACCGATGAAGATTTCCCACGCAGACCACCAAATTCTTCACAACTGTATAACCCAAATCCCATCCCTCCCACCACTAAACCCGCCATTGAAGAGATGATTCCTGGAAAGATACCTGCTGAGGTTATTGAAGCTAAACTGGCGGCTATCTCGATTAAAGAAGGAGTCACTATTGGACCTCCTGCTAATAAGAAAGTCGCTTCTTATGCCAAGATAGTGAGGAGGGATTAGGACTTTACAGGAGGTTGGAGGTTGGGCGGGTGAGGGGAAAGGGGAGAATTAGGGGAGCAGTGGAGGAGGGCAATTGTTGTATACATCATTTTCGAGGCGTCATTGGAATAGCTCATACACACCATACTATACTATATCGATGCAGGCATTTTCCACAGACGGTACTGAAACAGCGAAGGCGGAAGTCCATGCAAGTCAATCAAGCGATCGATCAGGATAAGAAACACCACAGATCTCCAACGTGCCCTTACTGTTGGATGTCAATATTGGGTCTGGCCTGGATTTCAACCATCATCCCGAGCCGTGAATCCGATGCTGAAGAGAGGTGAACCGAGCATCTCGGTGACTCCCACGGCCTCTCGCAGAGGCTTGTGTCCGGAGCAATCGATACATCAAAACACCAACTCTCTCTCTCTCTCTCTACTCATCCATGGACTCCTCCTCGATCCTGGCTGCATTCCTACCTCCCAACTCCTTCTCCAATCCACCGTAAGGATACGACCTCTTTGCTACTGGGCTTTCGATTCGGTTGATAGTGAGGAAATAACCAAAGACGCCAACTGCTGTGAATGCTCCGAGGATCTGCCATTAGTCCACTAATCCCAGCATTAATTGGAGGAGAGAGTGGAGGACATACGGAGAAAAGAGCAGTCAAACCACCAATCTTGTGAGCATCAGGGGACCACATTCCTAGTGCATCTTCCTCCTCATGGACCTTTTCATTAGCAGACTGCGCTGAAGGGGAAGGGAAGCAAGGGACTCACGACTTCACCAAAGTTTTTACGTTCTTGTCGATCCCACCATCCGAATGGTTCTCGGTGCTGGAGCGATAGGTAGGGTAATTGTGGGTAACCGTTTACTGCGAGTCAGCCCTTATCTCAAATATCTACATGAGACTCGAATTTCCGTTTCAGTCCATTTGCGGAGTGTTTCACATGAATGGTCTTTCTGACGGGTCTAGGAAAAAGAGACATACGCTGAGGATCAACCTCTTCTCCAGGAGCAAGGGTCCCAGCAATATCCGTCGACGGTGTCCCAGAAGAGTTTGTGGGAGCGCGCGTCGTTACTGATCGACTAGCGACTACAGCCCTAGGGGTTGCACGGGCGAGGGTAGGGGTTCGGAGTAGTGTACGGATCATTGTATATGTATATGTATATAGTTAGTAGAGCGAATAGGGGCCATTAGATTGGTTGATCCCCTTTGAGATAGGCGTGACGGCCACATGGCTTGTATAGGCGTGAAGGCGCGTCTTGTGTTGATGTACCTTGCCACTAGATATATTAGACAATTGATTATTTTGATAGTATAGTATTGATACCCCGCTAGTCCTCGTAGAGGCCACCAGCCTCCAATATGGCTTTCAGGCTACGTATGTCTTTCGATCAAACACATAGTTGGCGCTAATATCACAGCGAATAACAAGAAATTCAAGCCTACAATCAATAAAACGGTAGCTCGTAAAGCCTCTATCCCAGCTTCCCTAGCCAGACCATCAGGCTCGACACCAACATCCACTTCATCCGGCACACCGAATCCCTCGGCTTCGGCTTCGGCTTCAAGACCCACCCCTTCGCCTTTAGCAGCTACACCCGCACTGGAAGATGATGGCGTACCACCATCACTGGAGAGTACGGCCGGGCCACCGACTATTGGATCTTCCGCTCCTGTCCAAACGCCTGGGACATTCAGGGAACCATCTCTACCGCCTCCGAGAAAGAGGGCTGCTTCGCCGACTCCGTCAAATGCTTCGAAAAGTAGTAGAACGGGTGGGAGGCCTACGATGATACATCTCGCTGCTTCTTCTGGACCTGCTAGGAGACCTACTGCTTCGCCTTCGCCAGCTCCTGCAACTCAAAGTCAGGTGGATGTTCCTCGACCTACTGCTTCGCCTTCGCCTGCTCCTGCGACTCGGAACGAAGTGGAGGTTGCTCGACCTACTGCTTCACCGTCCCCTGCGCCCGCTACTCAGAGCCAGAGTCAAGCGGATGTTCCTCGACCTACTGCTTCACCGTCCCCTGCGCCGATCACTCAAAGTCAGAAAGAGGCTGCACGAGCTACGGCTACACCCTCGCCCGCACCTGCATCCGCCCCTCAAGTGATGCCCCCTCCACCCACTCAAACTGAACCGAAACGAAAAGTCCACCCTAAACCTATCCCATTCCCTCCTCGCCCTCAAGTAGTACCCACACCTACACCTACACCTGCACCTAGACCTCCAAGCCCCAGTCCGAGCCAATCTTACTCCCAACCGCCTACTATTGGTAGTTCTCAAAATCAGATGCCCCCCGGTGGCCAAGGGACACAATCAAGTCAATCAAGTTTGATTGATCCGCAATTACTCGACGATACTCAAACGCCAGGAGCTGGACCGAGCCGCTCTCCATCTCGACCGAGGACTACGGCTGAAATCGCTATGCAGCTCGTTGCTGATATTGCAAGTCTCCCAGCACCTGCGCCTAAAAAGAGATCAACCCTCCGAAAAGATGGTCAGCCAAGGAAGAAATATACAAGGACGAATCCTCATAATAAGAAACGAGTAACTAGGGATCCAAGTCTAGCGAGCGGGACGGATGATGGTGGGAGTAGTTCTAGGGCCAGTATAACTCCTGGTCCGGGAGAATCAGAGAATGGGAATGGAAGTGAACGAGGATCTTCGATCGCAACTACGAAAAAAACGACAGAACCTCGACCTAGGAAGAAACCAAAGCAGAGGACACCCGAATATGACGAAGATGGAAATGTCATTCGAAAAGCTAGGGGACCTTATAAATCTCGAGGAAGGGCGAATACGGAACATGATCGCCGACTTAGTAAATTCCGCAAAGCCCGTTCGACCTCTGGTGTACCTGCTTCCGCCGCGGGTGAAGAGGTAGATCCATTCGCAGAGGATATCCCTATCGACCCGGAACTTTTGAAAATGGGCTCATTCGCTTCCAACTTCTACGATGGCGATATGACTGAGCGTGCGATCATACTAAAGAACGCTCAGAGGAACAAGCAGGAGGAAGCCAGGAAGGAGAGGTTGGAATTCGAGAGGATGAAACGCATTCGACTACAACCATTACGTAGACGCGAGAGGGCAAAGCGGAATGAAGATCGAGCTCAGAGGAGGTTACTTTGGGAGGAAGATGGAGCGCCAGAAGGAGAAGAGGAAGTCAGTGATGATGAAATTGACTCTACGGATGAGGAATACGAATTTGAACCTGATCGATTGACTCCTCCTGGATCTCCGGATCCTAATCAATATGATGAAGAGCCTGCGGACGACGAGGAGGAAGGTATCCGACCCGACGAGGCTAGGCCCGAAGACGAGGATGACGAAGAAGGGCTCGGACTGGATGTCAATCCCTACGATAAGGGGGACGGCGAAGGGGAAGGGGAAGAATACGACGAGGAAGTAATGCCTCAAACCAACCTCGCCGATTGGGGGTTCAACGTCACTGATGATGCCGATGCCGACCCCGAGAACGCCGACCAAGTAGCTGGACAAGTGACTGGTGACCCTAACGAACCCGAACCCGATTACTCGAATTTATACGATATCAATCCAGGAGAAGAAGGGGAATATGATGATGGAGAAGATGGTGCTCCTGGGTTCAGTTTCGCAGATTACTCAGCCAACATGGAGAATCGTCGAACTCAAGCTCTCGCAACTCAGAACTCTCGATTTGTAGTCCAAGAAGACGATGATGAGACTAGAATGATCAATAGTGTCAGTTGGCAAAAGAGGGAAAGGACAGATAAATGGACTGATGACGAGACGGATTTTTTTTACTCTGTAAGCTACTTCATTCCTGATTTAGAGAGGAGCTAATGACAAAGGTATTAGGGGAAGTTGGAGAGAATTATACAATGATGAAAGCTTTCTTCCCTGGTCGGACCGTTGCTCAAATCAAGAAGAAAGGGATTCGGGAAAACGCAAAGAATCCAGAAAAAGTAACTGCAGCAATAAATGCCAGGCGACCTATTGGTATGTCCCTTCCCCTATTCGATCCTGAGCTAAGCTGATTAATCAGATAATGGATACCTTGTGAAATCAGCAGGCTACGATCCAGATAGACCATGGGATAAAGAAGAAGCTTTATTTGCAGAGGCGAAAAAGGATATGGCCCGTATTCAAGCTGAAGATCGGGGAGCGATATTTGATGAGAATGGCGAGATGGTAGGAGAGGCGGATGAGGGGAGCCAAATGGGTGATCCGATGGACATGGAGCTTGATCCCATTGATGAAGTCGAGGAAGAAGATGTCGAGGGAGAGGGTGGTGAGGGAGATGAGACAGGCGAAGGCGCGGGTGAGGCTGAGGCTGAAGTCCAAGAAGAGGGCGAAGGGGGAGAAGAAGTTGAGGGACACGAAGACGGGAATGAGTCTCTATTCCTACCTGGTGCTACATCTCCCTGAATCAAACATTCATACCATCTATGCAAGTTGTACACAATATGCTATGAACGCGGTGGAATTGGTATCTTTTAACTTCGTTTCCCCACCCCCTCTGCTTTTACACCCCCCCC